>JARHVA010001012.1:3065000-3282500 GCA_037957365.1 Torreya grandis
ACACATCATGGGCTTCCATTAATATGATATTTTACTTGTGTATTAATGATACCCTATGAAACACATCATCTCTTCCTTTACTATACAATTCTCCTTAAATGAGAATAAAGGGTAAAGATTGGATCATTAATATTTTCTTTGTGATGTGATAGATTCTTACAAAAACTCTCTGCTAGATATAAATTGTGAAATAATTCCTTACCTTGGGAATGGCTTACACATGAAATAGGTGATATCTAAGAAACTCATCCTAAATTAGTCATATGTCTTCACATGTATTGATTCTACATAGATGATTAGGACCATTTTTTTCCTTTTTGGTTTTGACTACAATGTTGAAATCAAATTTTTGGAATAATATTAAACAACAATAAATTATGACTTGTATTATTGGTTTTTTAATCACATATTTTATTAGATAATGATATATAAATAATATAAATGGGGTTATAATATAATGTCTAAATATATACACCACGTACATGATATTCAATGCCTCTCATTCTATAGTAGAGTAATTTATTTTTGACTTTGGTAATTTATTGCTTGAAAATGAAATTAGATGATTTATATTTCTATGGGATTATGCCAACACTGCTCCTATTGATATTTTATAGGAATAAAAATTAACATGGAATGGGTTATTATAATATATAAACACTATTATTGGTGCATTCACAACCTTATTTTTAAATTTTTCAAAAGACTCATGACACTATCTTGATTGATCCATTAATTGTTTATTGTTTAATCCTAATTTATGGATATGTATTTTATAAGGATAGATATGATTAATAATATATAAAATAATAAATATAAGGGTGATAAAACTATTTATAGTAGGCTATTTAATTTTTAAACTTAGATAAATAAAATTTTAAATTTAATGTTGAGATATGATAAAGTATAAAATACAACTATGCTAGTTATTATAATGATAATTAAAATAAGGTCATTATCTAGTTCTAATTATAATTCAAATTTTAATATGGCATGGGTAGGAATCAATATAGAAGAAGACTATGGTATAGTCACCAAATTATGGATTAAATATCCTTGTAGCCACATATATTTTCATTATACTAGGATGGTTACATTGGCACTACTATCTAGATTAGACATAGGTGTCTAGTATAGAATACCTTTTAAAACTACATAAGACCACATATATATTTATAGGTTTTATGTCACCTTTTTTTGGGTTCATTCAAATATGGGTCATGGACTGTCACTCCTTGTCAAATAGAAAAACCTTAGTTTTTCATATTCATAATGGTTTGGGGAAAATTGTTTGGTGGGCACATAGTGTCGATTTACCTTAAATAGCCCTATATGTATAAGCATTTCCTACATAGGCAATACTCTAAATAGGGACTCAAACTTACGTAGTTATCCCTTATGTGTTATATTGTGTGTTCATAAGGATGTAGTGTATGAAAAGTAAGTACAAAAATGACCTAGCTCATAAATTATAAAATCAATATCTTGGGTAGCTCCTTCAATACTTCAGACCTATAAATGTGTTGTTCCTATGATTGATATGAAAATATGGTAAAATGGGAAAGCTTTGTTCACTTAAATGTTCTTTACATTCTCTTTGATATCAATGTTAGATATTTTCTAGGTCTATGATAGGTTAGGAATGAATGATGGTTGATATTATATTTATACTATTCCCTTAAGATAAAAAATCACATTAAATAACTTATTATGACCATAGGAATAAATTTCATTTGTAAATTGGATGAATTTAAGGAACTAGACACTTACTTCTGGGTAGGAGACTTACATCGACATTGGCATCTAGATAGGATGCAAGTATTTAGAGATAAGGAAAATAGGTATATGTCCCAAAATTGTAAATATGTATAATAAGTAGGTTAAAATAATTATAATAAAGATATAATGCTGGATTCATTTGAATGATATTGGTTGGACTAATATATGAGTAATGAGCACAAGGAGATAATAGATGCAAGACTTGTAGAAGTAGAAAAGGTCTAGAACTTAGAGGAATAATCAAGGTCTAATTTTTTCAAGTGTAAAAGACTGAGGTACTATATAATTCATAAATATCATATAAATTTTTCCATTAATATATTATTGAAATTTATATTTTAAAGGAAAGGAGTGTGTACCTGGGTGTGTATAACACACCTTGTCTTTACTTGAGTCTAACTTGTGTGATTTGATGGTGAATGAAATGAAACAAAGAGTAGGTTATAATATATTAATTAATGCATATAATCTAAAATTAAAATTATTATAATGATTAAAATTTAAATAGAGAAAGGTTTAGGAGTATACATTTGCATCGGTCTAATTGTCTTGATTTTTAGAAATTTGACTCAAATAATATATCATTATGAATCATTGAAACTTGGATTGGGACAATATATAAAGTTCATATATATAAATAGATATAGATAGATATTTTAGGGTAGATGATCCCAACCTTGGAGAAAAGATGAGTTACCACCTAAAAATTGATTACATCAAATGTGTAACCTAATCATACTTATAACCTAGTGAACATGAGTAAAAAAATTCAACTCATACTATATATCTAGTGACACTAGATGATGTAATCAAGTCAAAACTATAAACTTGGTAAATTGAGTGTTTAAATCACCTTAGCCATACCAAAAGAGAACCAAAAACTATAGTATATTGGTTCATTAAAATCTATAAAAGTCCAAATTGATGGGTGATGATAGTCCTTGAAAGTGTTTTGAATCTAAAACTAATTTTATTTTTCAATATTAGGCACAAATTACATAACATATGCACCTTAATTATGTTTCATGTTGAAACTATGTATAAAAATGGTACCAATGTATATATTTTTTCCAAAAACATATATATAAATCATATAAATGTGAATATGGCCAATATGATAACTAGTAAGTTTTGATAAAATGTTTCCAAAACATTCCCAATTATATATGGACAAATATGAAAACCTATATATGTTATAATGTGGACATGTTTCCAAAAATGCCCTCATTGTAATCTAGTTATGTTGCATACTGAATAAGTGTGGAGAACATGTTTCTAAGATATGTACCCATTAGATATGAAACTATGAATATGTGAAATCCATGACTCTATCACATGACCCCATTAATATATTCCACTTTGAGGTGAGGAAAGATAAAAACTAGTAGTTAACTCACCTCAAAAGGATAAGATAACAATATAATTATTAATGAACCACGTATCATATAGAAGGACATGTTTAGGTAAATGAGTCATTGAAGAACATAAAATGTGATCATTTTAAGGCCCAATATGCATGATAAGGATCATTAAAACATATAAATAATAACATTATAAGATCAACCAAAAAACAAGCACACACAAAAGAGCACTCAAAATCAAGTCAAAATAAAATGGTCCAAGGAGACCATAAACAAAGGTCATGTTCAAATATTGCATAATCAAATGGAAATAAATTATTCAAATGTACACAAAAATAAGGATGGCATATTAAAATGTCCCTACAACAAGTAATGATATATTCAAATGTCAACAATAGGTAAACAAAGGCATATGGATTTTAAACAAAGGAGCATATTCAAATGCTCAAACAAGAAAGATAATAGTAAGGCAAAACACTCTAGGAAGTGCATAAATGATAAAATAATAAGCCAACATAAACATATCATACTCGTACCTAGATATATGTGTAACAAAATAATCTCAAGTACAAATCATATCAAGCACATTGTGAAAGATATATACATAGATAAAGTCATGTATAAGTGCATGAGCTAAATCATTATAATGTAAAGTGATCATATAATTATATAACCTATGTGTATCATGATTAAAGAACGTGGACTCCCCCAATGTCCTAGTGATATGAATAGATGGAAATCCCAACATCCATATGTGCATAGATCATGTATCTATGCATGACTATATCATACTCAAAATATGTGAAACATTTGTATATAGGAAATAATGATAAGCCATCTAGCAAAATGGAACTAACAATATGTATGCCAAAGAGATAATATGATAAGTACATGCTAATTAATTTTTGAAGTTTTTAATTTTTTAGGTATTTTTGGAATATTGTAATAATTTAATACCATCCGATGGTCTCATCCAAAGGATGGTCTTAGATTTTCCCCACTAGAAACCTGATGCAATAGATTGATGGCACTGACAAGGATTATGTATATGTGTAATATCTAGTACTATAAGTTTATAAATGCCTTGTGCATGTACATGTAAACAATATTTTATGAGTATATAGCACCTCAATATTATACACTTGTCAAACACATACCTTGGTTTTACTCTTAGTTTAAACCCTTCCCACTTCCCCAAATCTTACATCTACACTATCTTGTGTCCCTTGCAATATATTTCTTAGTCTGACCAGTATTATGTTGATGACATAGGTCTTTTATCTTTCCCAAAATGCTTAAAATTTACTAGTTATGAATTTGTACCTACTTTCTTACTCCTTGGACACTAACATTTGGGACAAACACTAGGATCAACATTAGTGTCTAGACCTAATGTAAGTGTCTAGTTGCCTAAAATCATCCAATTTTCAAATGAAAAATATCCTAATGGTCAGCCTAAGTGATTTAATGCAAGTTATTACTCCAAATGGATTGACATAAATATAATATCAACCCTCATTCATTCCTTACCTAATAAAATACCAAAGAGACTAAGGCAACTTATCAAAACAACTCTATCAAACATTTAATTGAATAAATATTTCCTATTTACATACCAATCATAGATGCAACACATATATAGGTTTAAAATGCTAAAGGATTAGCCCAAGAGCCTGATTTTCCAAGTTATAAGCTAGGTCACTTTTTTACATAATTTGCACATATTATATGATTCTCACAAAATCCAACATGTAAGGGAGAAATACATGACCTTGAGACCCTATTTTGGAGTATTGGATATGTAGGAATCACCATATGATAGTGGGGCCTTTGTAGTCAGCTCAACACCATGTGCCTACAAATCCATTCCCCCCAAGCTCGCTATGAAGATGGAAAACTAGGGTTTTTACATTTCACAAGGAGAAATAGTTCATGACCTATATATGAATGCACCAAAGTGAAGGTGAATAAAAACATAGAATCATCTAGTTGGTCACATCCTTTTCTAGTAGATATTTTATACATGACACTTTCATTGAACCTAGAAAGTAGTATTAGAGCAACCATCCTAGGTTGATGTTAGTGTCCATGTCTCCAAAAGAGTCAGATCCAAAATCTGATGACTATTTTATAACTATCTTCCATATTTCTTCCTACCTTTTCTAGATTTATAACTATATTAGCATCATAATAAACTATTTACATTACTTTTTTGTCATTTCCATATCTATCATAGTTGTATTTTCCATATTTAGACTATATTAGCATAATAAATTCAGTGTATGCTTATATTTAAGTTTAGAATATAATTAACCTATCATAGATCTGATTATCAACCTTATGCCATTTAAATTATATATACACCTTTAATGAAATCCAAGGATAATAATAATATCACCTTTGATAACATTTTAGGGTTAAAAATTTGATGAACTTGACCTCTATTTGTTGAACCAAATACCTAGTTTACATATTAGGGTTTTTGCCTTCTCAAAAAGTTAATTTTAGACATATGTATTTCATTTTTAGATCTAACGTATTGATTTATTATATGGGAAAAGTTAAATAATGCTTAGATACATATTTTTTTTCCCTAATGGTTGTGTGCTTCATATTTGTCTTGAACATTGAAAACCATATTACATCACTAGTAGAATGTCGTGCATGTAAGTTCCATTATGATCATTTTTAAATCCACCTCTTGAGTAATGTATTGCATATTAATAACTTATATAATATCAAAAATATGATAAATCCTTTTTTCTTACAACTATGATAATGAAAAAACCAATGATGCAAATCCATGCATAAATGAACAAAGTAGTGATCATGATGTTTTTACTCTTGGTTATGAATGTGATGAAATAACTTTTAGTTATGACACATATAATATTTTTTTATTTTATGATAATGAATATCTAAAAAATCTAAAAAATGACACCATTCCTAATGTTGAAAATCAAAATATTGCATCCATACCCTCTTTAGTTATTTTAAAAAGTGAGTGTGATTCTCCCCTTTCAAATGTTGAAATTGTCAAACAAGTTGAATTTTCCTCCTCTATCTCTCATAATGAAAATATTGATGAAATAAAGTGTGTGCCTTATTTTACAATTAATATTAATGTTAAAAATTATTTTCCTTATTTAGATGATCCAAATGTCAATAACCAAATTTGTCCTTTCCCTCTAGTTGTCGATGAGAAAAATTTATGTCCTATGTCTCCCATTATCTTTCATGAGGAAAAAAATAGAGTGCATATGGAAACAATAATGAATTAATTGTAAAAAATGCATTTTTTGGGGACATAAATAAAATCCCAAGTATATTTCATGTATCATTTGTAAATAACATGTCATATAGGATAAAGAAAATCAAAAGTAGCATTACATCTTCTCTCCCTTTTTTACAAAGTAAATCTAAAAGTGAACATTATATCCTACCCTCTCATGAGTTTTTAAATTAAATATAAAAATGTTTTTTTTCTTCCCTCCTTTTCACTTTATGATATAAAATACTAAATGATTACAAGTGAAGTTCTTTCCTCTACTCCTATTCAATGTCAAAACATTTCAAATGGCATAACACCTTTTGATGAAAATAATACCAACCTTCATGATATCCAAAATGATATAATCACAAATTTAACCATGGATACCTATTTACAAAATGAAAAAAAAACATGTGATGATCTTCTTAACCCTAACAAGGGTGATATCTCTCATCCCTCTAGCTAAGTCCAAACTATCACTTATCCAAGGAGTAAGGTGTCATACCCTATAGTTTCAAATGAAGGTAGTAAATCTGAAATACTTATGGTTTGTGCTTGTGAATACTTAAAATATCAAATCACCATATGAACAAGTTAATAAAGGAGTTACAAAATCAAGTCACATAACTTAAAAATCCAACACATGCTATTGGTAATCATGTGTTTGCATCCTCATCTACCAATGTTGTGCTCAACAAGGTTTCCTATCCAAATGAAAAAATAAAAACACACCACATCCAAAATAAGTGATTCAAAAAAAAAAAAAAAAAAAAGATACAAAGAGTTTAAGTGATATCCTCAGAGATACCTTCTCCACATCCTATAAGGAGATCCATGTACTATTTTGAATATCATAGAATACATAGGCATCATACATATTATTTTTTACATTAAATAATCAAATTCAAATTCAAAAATATAGTGGTTATCCTATCATTTATATAATAACCAAGAAAACCACTCAATATATTAGTACCTCTCCAAAACATAAGTACCAAAACAATAAATGTGGGAACCAAATAAAAATTTAGATAAAAATAATTTCAAAAATCAAATTTAGAGCTAAAGAAGGTTCAAAATTAAAATTTAGATAAATAAAAGGATACAAATTTGCCTCTAAATAATGATGCTCAATTTTCCAAACAATATAATTTTTGAATGAAATATCTACAAAAATTTGGTTATGATGGTCAAGTATTGGGAAAACATTCCCAAGTCATTAATCATACTATTTCCATATATGATCAAAATGATCATAAATTATTGGGTTATATTATCAAAATGATCATAAATTATTAGGCTATATTGGCAATAATAATGAAAATCATTCAAAGATATATTTGGCCAATGCAAAAGAACAACTTACAAATGATAACACATCAAAAAATAAAGCACAAATAAAAAATTCACCACTAAAAAAATATCAATGGGCACATTAAGTGTTCAAAACAAGATTAATAACAAAAAGGTCACAAATCAAGAGACACTTGACAAATATAAATTCATAAATGTGGTTATAAAGGGGGAAAATTCAAGCCCTTCTTGAGATCAAAACACTTATACTCTCATGAGTGATGACTCAAAATGAATCAATGAAAAATAAGGCACATAATTTTATCTATAAATTATATTTCTCACTTCTACTCTCACTAATCATATAGATAGTTCAAAATATATCAATGAAAAATTTAACAAACCATGTTTTGATCCACTCAATAACTTACCACATGATCATTACAATATAACTTTTGTGTTTCCAATTGGTGTTCATTACATACAGTGATTACCTCAAATATCACTACATTAATGTCAAATATCATACTTAATGTTGGAAATTTTCTAAAAAATATAAATAAATAAATAAAAAGCATTTTAAAAAATTAGGCACTTACATTTCTACCAGATCTGTGGCATCTATATTTTAGTTCTATGTTGATGGTTGTCATATTTAGTTACTCCTACATACATATGTGTGTCACACTTATACTTGAGTGTGATATAGGCATAGAAATATACATGATATATTCTTATTTTGGATGTTGGTCCTTCCCTTCACTCATTTCATGTATAAATTAGGGGCATACACTTATTTGATATTGATACACATAGGTTATATGGTTTGATGATCATATTTCATTATCATGTTTGAGCTTAAATATATACTTACACATGTATTTATCCATGATGATACTCAATAATGATACACAATATTCTAGATAGTATAATTTTGGAATGAAATATTTACAAAATTTTGGTTATCATGGTCAGGCATTGGGAAAAAATTCCAAGGGAATTTCTCATACTATTTCTACATATATAAGAGTGATCATCAAAGCTTGGGATATACTAGAAATACCAATGAAAATCATTCAAATACACATTTGGCTGATCCAAAAGAATAACTTACAAATGATAACATTGCAAAAAATAAATAACAAATATAAAAGGCACCATTATAAAAAGATAAATAGGCACATCAAGTGCTTAAAACAATAATTCCAACTAGAAAGGTCATAAATCAAGAGACACTTGAAAATTTTAAAGTTGTAAATGTGGTTAAAAAGAGGAAAAATACAAGTCTTTCCTCGTATAAAAACACTTTTACCCTCACTACACATATATATGGTGAAAATTATATATATTAACAATTAAATAAACCATGTTACAATCCACTTGATAACTTACCATATGATCATTATAGTATAACTTTATTATTTCCAACAAGTTTTCATTTCATATAGTGATTACCTTAACTATCACTAAATCAATGTCAAATATCTAAATTGAGGTTGGAAATTTTCAAAAAAATGAAAGAAATAATATAAAACATTCAAAAATCCAAAAATATTTTTGGCACCTACATATTCTACTAGCCCCTTGGCATCTATGTGCTATTTCTATGTTGATGGATGGCATATTTGGTTAGTTCTACATATACATGTGTGTAACACTTCTACTTGAGTGTGATACATTCATACATAGATATATGATCTATTCTTATTTATGATGTTGGTCATTCCCCTAACTCATGTCATGTAAACATTATGGGAATCTAATTATTTGATCTTGATACACACAAGGTATATCATTAAATTATAACATTTAATTATCATGTTTGGTCTTAAAAATGTAATTACACATGCATTTATCCATGACTATATCTCACACAGGGTACTTAATATGATATACACTTGACATTTTTTCCTAACACATTTATTCATGGGATGTCATGAAATGTTTCTACTAGTTATTTCTACTTCACTTTGTGCATTTCCTTAACTGTCCTTCCTTGATATTATATTCCTTGTTTGAGCATTTGAATATGATCCTTTACTAGTGGCCCTTGTGCCTATGTATGATTTCTTTGGAA
Source organism: Torreya grandis (assembly GCA_037957365.1). NCBI lineage: Eukaryota > Viridiplantae > Streptophyta > Pinopsida > Cupressales > Taxaceae > Torreya > Torreya grandis. The sequence continues at coordinate 3,074,782 of JARHVA010001012.1, forward strand.
TTTTCATATGTCATTGTTTGTTATATGGAAACTTGAATATGTCATCCTTGATTTTATATACATTAGAATAAGTCATATCCCTTCGATTGTGCAGAATTTGAACATGTACCTTGTTTATAGTCTCCTTGAACCATTGTATTTTGAATTTATTTTGAGTGATTTTATGTGTGTGCTTATTTTATCATTGACATTTTACTATTACCATCTATAAATTTCCATGATCCTTATTATGCATCTTAAGCCTTAATGTGATCACATTGGTTTGATAGGATTCAATGTTATATCTACCTAAACATGTTCCTTCTATATGATACATGCTTACATTCTTAGATTATAAAATTATCTTATCTTTTTGAGGTGAATTAAATTTTATCCAAATTTTGGATACCATATACTAGTTTAAAAAAATGCTTATCTTGTCAAACCTTCACCTTAGTTTTAAATCTTGAAAATCTTTCATAAAACATTGTTAGAATTGTTTAAGGTATTTTTAACAATTCTAAGGTAAGTGTCCTCTTAATGTTATGCTTGTCTAGTCATAGTGTGTCTTGGTCAAAGGGGTGAAAATAAGGTAAAGAGTTGAGAAATATTTTTCATGCCATGTATTCCAAGTCATAGTCATTTAATCTATCCCATGGTCCATAAAAATACATTAAATGAAGTTAAAATTAATTTCTAATGTTGTAACTCATTTTAACATGCTTGTTTGATCATTTATAACATCCAAAAAGGGAATATGGTAATAATGTGGTAGGTTTGTATAATAAGGGAGTGGTTGACACATTATCCCATCCTATATAGATGTAAGGAAGCCTAGAGAATACTTGGTTCATTTTGATCATTTTCTATGTAGAATATGATAGTTCTTAAGTAAAAAGGGGTGGTTTTTAAGAAGTCTATATAGGTTATAGGGGAAGACCACTTCTAAACACTCATAAAACTTTCTATATTCTGTAAAAGTTCAAATCCATGAATTTTAAGAGGTTTTAAACTCAAATAGGAAAAAAACCTATTCATCTCTCCCATCGCTCTCCTTGGAAGCTCGAGAAGGCACTTCCATTTTGAGATGGTATAGGTAAGAAAGAGAGAGAGTTAGATTAAATTATTTTGGTGTTTTATAGGGGTCCTTCTACTGTTCAAATATTTTTAATTATTTATCATATTTAGGCTTCCTCCTTTATGAAAAATCACTAGGAATTATAGGTGGTCAAAATGTTCTCTCATTCCTCACAACCAACAATCTCTAATAGTTTGTAAGCATGCATCTAATGTTGAATGAAATGTATAGTTGTAATAAGTCATATAGAGATTAAATATCCCTTTATCATCTTTTTAATTACTCATTTTTCATGTTTTAACCTCATAAGAGGCATGACCTTCATTGTGAATGAGCTAAAAACTTAGATAATAAGTCACAAGAAAGGTTTGATCAATTTTAAGGATTTATTCACTCTAAGTGATCTTTAGATAGTCTAAATAAGTTACTCATTCCTCCCACTAACCTATTAAAGTCATATCTCATATGGTAGCTATCACTTTAGATGGTATTTAGAATGGTTCAAGGTAATATGCCTTTAATTAAGAGTAATAGTCATGTAAGCAATGTGTACACATAATAGACATCTTATGGAGAAGCCAAAAATGGCTTAGGAATGTCATCCCAATGGGAATTGAAATCTTATAGAGAATTAAGATAATGTACATTAGGTATAGGTCATCTATATTCATCATAAAGATACATCGTTGTGAGTTTGAACCCATTTGTAATTCAAATGGTCTCTTCAAGCCTATATGATAGCAATGAAGTTATAATGAACAAAAAATGAATGTACAAGAAAATCTAAGAATAAATTAGAAGATGAATATGGTTTATAACCTTTATAATTTTTTTAAGAGGCTAATATTTTCTAAGAATACCTATTCAAATTATGCATAACACTCAAAGGGCTTAGAACATTACCTACAAGCTTGAGTGTTTGAAGGCAAAAACCTATAAATTTGACTTGTTGACTAATGATTTTAGCTTGACCAATAATTCAATGAGATTATATGGTGTTTTTAAATACATAGTGATATCAAGGGAATGTTTAAATGGACCTAATGAAGAGGAATGTAGACTTACATATCTGCAAACTTGTAGGTCCACATTCTTAACCAAAAGCCAAAATGTAGTATGAAGCTACCAAAGACAATACTGACTTCATAAAAGTGTGAAATAATATCAAATACCATTATTAACACCCATTTATAATGAAAAAATATAATAATATGATCGATGCCATAAAAGATAAAAAGAGGCCTAATAGACCTAAATGCTCAAATAGGCCTATGTAATAAAACAAAAGAAAGACTTGTGAATGTTAGTAAGGATAATGGGTTATGTAGTGAGACAATTAACATAAAATAACCTTATATTATTGGTTTTTACCATTAAAATTCTAATACTTAGTAGTGATATCCTACTTCTAAGTTGAAGTTAAGAAACCCAAATAGAGACCTGCACATTTGTTTGAAGATAAACTTGAGGAAGGATACCTATGAGGTAAATGAGAGGTATAAGGAATCTTGAGAGACATTTAAAGTCATGACTAGGTTTCTTAAAAAATATTAGGGTCAAAATTGAAATATGAAAATACAAATCACAAGACTGAGGGTTAAAAGTCACATACTAACCTAAAACCCCTAGTGGGTTTATATAGTTAGTAAGGCCAAGCCCTAAGCACAATGCGACATAAAAATGTAAATTAAACCATGTTACACCATGGATAATAAATTTTCATAGTTCATGAAGCTGGTTAATAACAAAATATTGATGTTTGAGAGATTTGTGTACCCAAAACCATACTCTTAGTGCTCACACACTCAATTAGCCTAAGAGGCCATTTTGAATGCTCATAAATTATTGGATGAGTTTCATGGTGGAAAAGGTAATTATAGGTGATTAAGTAGGTATACAAATTAAAATACTTGTATTTAATTAACTCATTCAACCCCACACATGTATGAACAATCTCTATGATTGGAGGTCTCTCTAAATCATGTGTTTGCCTTGTGAAGAAGCTAGAAGAGCACTTTACTAATCTCAAAATTATATGAATGATTTATATGGGAACCTAATATAATAGTAATATTTAGGTACCTTTGTATACTCAAGTTTAGTGGCATTATTATAGAGGTTAATTCCCTAACCTTTATGAACTATCGTCAAGAACCCAAGGATATATAAACCCTCCTAAGACCTTTATAAGATATTGATGGAAAATAAAGTGAAAGCTATGTCACCTAAATCATTTAATTGCCCCTAAAAAACATAACCATAATTCCTCACTCTAGGGATCTCCTTACCATGATATTTTCTCATACTTACACTTGTATAAATGCATTTAGTGATGTGTTTTTGTAAGGTTTTGGGTTCAACATAGGGTATTAGGTATCTTTGGAAGATGTAGACTATTAGAGAAGGTGTTTTAAGGTGTATATTAACTCATAAAATCCAAAAATCCATGAATTTGACCCTAGAAGTTCTCTTATAGGTCTATTTCATAAGGGAAATCTGAGAATGCATGTGAAAGGCTAGTCATTGAAAGAGATAATGAAACCTTTCCTAAAAATCCAATATGCCTTTGACTGACCATAGAAACATTGAAATTAAATTTGGAGGATTATTTAACATAAATAATCCTTTGGTGGCATGTGTTAAAAATGAATTGTAGACACCCCATTCTAGCCACAACTAGCTTTTGACTAGATTTTAGACTAATTTCTACCAAATAATGCAAATTAAGCCTATGAATCACTAAACATCCTAATTTCATCTACACATCATTAATTAGTGCTCAAAACCATGTTGAGTCATCCCTATTTGGGTTATTATCTCATACACAATAATAAACTCCCATATATTCATCCCCAATCACCTTGTGACTTAACAACTAGTAGTTTAGCCTATGGACCCATTAAACATGGCACTTGTACAATTATTAAAATAGCTAAAATGGTAATCAAAATGAATCAACTAATTAAACCTAATTAATTGTTTATCTAAATAATAAATTTTCAATTAATTAATATATAGAAATGGAAATTTAAAAATTCAAAATGTCAATCTTCTTCATCATTACCTTTACGAGTTGTGAAGCTCTCATAAATATCTAAAAATATCTAATTTTAGAACCATGCCTATTAATTGAAAAACATAATTACATGTTCCCTCCTTAACTCAATTAGAGTTAACTTTAACTAACCTAGGGTTAGTTTTAACTCATTTTATGATTAAATTATAACCTAACTCTACTTGGGGTGAGTTAAATTTGGATGCTATAAATACAAGGCCTTACATATTGATCTACAAGATCTTTTTGTGTAAAGTTAATATTATCAAATAGATGTAATAAGCTTCTCTAGTGAAATGTTATAATGCCAAAATACATCCAAGAAGCTCTTATAATAGTTTTACCATGCCAATTTCATAATATAAACTAAGAAAACTAGCCAAACCAAGGTGCCAAGGAAAGGTGGAGCAAATGGAGCTTAATTGATCAATATTTATTGATTCATATAGCCAAACAAGCAACTTCAACAAGCCAGTTTGAAGCTACAAGGAAGGCAAAATGATGATTTCTTTTGTTTTATATTTGTGTTTTCATTGTATGCTTGTTACATATTATTTCCTGAGTGTCTAGGCTAGATGTGCTAGTATTTAGTGTGTTAATTCTGATTTGGTTTTATTGACTAACATTATACTAATCTCCCCTCTTGTATTTATTGTTGACACAAACATTATATAATAAGCCTAAAAACATATTTACAATCCTATTGGTGATTGTGTAAGGTGGTGATAAGCCTCAAAATAAGGTATAGAGGGATAAAAATCTAAGTTAGATGTACTATAACTTATATACACCTCTAAAAGTCTCCTAAGGTATTTTACGCACTCTTCTAGTCAACAATTTGGGCCTAAAAGGGTGACTAGACTTTTTGATAGCCAAGAATATTAATTGCATGGATATAGAGTAAAAAAGGAGACATCTATCCCATAATATTGAGTTATCCCATGATGTTTCAAGTAGTAAAAAATCATAATCAATAATTGGAGCCTACAAATTTATTAAAAAATCACTCTAATTCATTCTCAAGCTTGAACATGCATCTAGTCTAGGGTTTGGTCCATTTTTTCACTCACCCATCCATACAAGGTCTCAGATCCTAAAATTTAACATTGAGAATTATTATGGTATATGGAAATTGAATAAAACATTTGCATGAGGTTTCACTTGTGTGAGAGGTCAATGGAGCCAAATCTCAAATTTTTAGGCTTAGAGACCTAATTGAGGGCTAATTGGAGAGACAAATAGGTTGAATAAGTACATGTTCACTCAGGGTATGATCATGAAAATTTGTAAAAAGTTGTAAGAGAATATTTGGTACTTAAATATATTCTTTTATTTTTATTAATATTTGTATAATGTTCTACACAATGAGCTTTGTTTGTTTTGAGGGATACAAGGAAATGAAGACAAACAAGAGGTTTGAGTGTGAAATAGAGTGATAGTAAGTATTTGAATCACTAAAATGGGTTGATAAAAGTTTGATAAGGCAGGTAAAATTAATTCATGATTATATAATATATTTATGAATTTCAAAACAAAATTTGAAGCATTTGAGCCCAAAAAGAGCTAGTGAAAATTGTATACTTTTGAAGATAAAAGAAGTTAAAAAACATGTATAAGAGTCACATAGAAACTCCTCAATCATGACACATGTAATTTAAAAAATAATTAATTGTATTCTAAGGTGTGAAGGTGTATTCTCAAAATTGCCTAAGTAACCTATTATGCCAATTTGAAGAAGGATATCATTAAGCAAGTGTATAAATGTTAATGAGAACCTTCAAGAGTGTTTTATTTCTCAATTTATTGCATTGAAAATACATCCATGGTGGATGAAACTTTTATATGATAGTTTACACCTCTTTTCTCTCTCTTTCTCACATTTTCCTATATATACAACCTTGTTTGGATTTGCAAAGCATTCTCACATTGGCGATGGTGAATCTCTGCCAAAATTAAGTCTTGTATTTGCCTACTAAAATAAATTCAAGATGGATATTATATCTTAATAGTCTATATAGTTATATTTAATGGTTGTTTTTATTAATGTTTAGTGATATTAAGTGTGTTTCCTTTCATTTTCTCTTCTTATTCAAGCCTCTATGTAAGATTATCTTCTTTCATAGTTCATAAGTGTTATACATGGTTTATTTAGTTAGATAAATAATAATTAATTAGTTTATATTTTTATAACCTCTTGGCTAATCCTCCTAATCACTTACAACTTTCATATCCTTCATATTGAAGCACTAGTGTGATATGGACTATTTTAAAATGGCATAATCAGATTGTAACTTAGTATTTCATAATGCATTCTTAAAAATCTAAGGACCTTATATTGGGTGCATCACCTCTAAATTTATTTGTTATTTTTAGTTTTTATATTTCCATTTTGCAATTCAATAAATTAGTATAGTTATTAGTGTAGGTGTTGTACTTGGGAGCTATCCCAAAATCTTGAGGTTTGATCCACTTGAAGGCCACCCAAAACCTAGGATAAATTATATTTAATAACTCAAGTTGAGAGGAATTAAATCACCCTTTCAAGGTTCAAAAATTGAGATATAATAGTAATTAATAGTTCCTATATTTCCCTCACCTCAAATATGGGGGGAGAGGGTGCATATCAGTGGAGTTATGCCATATCAGTATGTTCTCCACACTTGGCACAATTTTTAGGTTGCATGGTTGAGCTAATATCAACTACTAGGTGGTAACTCAACTTTATTGGGAGCTTTGTTGATAGTGATGGCCTAAAAATTGGTATATAGGCTCACATTGAATAGCAAAAAAAACCTAAAAAGCTTAAATAATTAAGATGATAGTGTTAGGGAGGGAATATAACACTGAAGCCTAGGGTGTCCAATTTTGGTACTCCTATCCAATCATAAAATGAAGTCTAGAATCTTGTTTACAATAGTGTCTTAGTCCTACACACAAATTTCTAGACCTTGTCTCAATCAAAATAGTCTAAAATAAGCTAAGATTGATTTTATTTCTCTCACTACTATTTTTAGAAAGGGTCTAATTACCATTAAGTTTCACAAATTATTAGCTTTATATAGGAATATTATTTACTAATTTATCCTTCTTAGACTTGCTTATTAAATAGGAATAAAAATCCATTATTCCCAAAAATAACAAATCATTTGATGAACCTAACTTAAAATTTTGCATAAAAACCTTAGAAACCCTAGGGTAAATTCCTAGATAATTTCTCCCATTAATTTATTATTTTTTTCTTGAATATTAAAATAAAAAATTCCTCTCAAATTTTAAAATTTTATAGTAAATTTTAAAATTAATTTATTTTAAAACCCTAGTTACGTACACTAGGTCCCAATAATGTTCTAACATTAATCTAATAATTTTATGATTTTTTTCTTGCACATATAAACCAAAAATTTAATGAAAATTTACAAATAGAATAGTAATTTCAAAAATAATTTTATTTGGAACCCTAGTTGCATCAACTAGTTCCTAGTAATTTTCTAGTAATTTCCCAATTATTTTCTAAATTTTTAGTTGAATATTAAAAATCAAAAATTTAATTCAAATCTCAAAAATTCATAGTAATTAAAAAAAATATTTTCCTCAAACACCTAGTTTCATCTACTAGGTCCCATTAAATCAAACACTTTCCCATAAATTTCTAAATTTTTAATTACATAATTAACTCAAAAATTTAATTTCTAATTTCAAAAATTCATAGTATTTTGAAAAAATATTTTTGAAAAATACCTAGTTGCATGTACCTACTCCTATTTTGATTCTTTGTTTCTCACCTTACATGTTTGTGATTTTCGTATCCCTTTTGCATAATTTCTAGTTCACTATTTTTAGGACTTTGCATCTCCTATATTCATTACTTTCCATTTTTAACACTTTGCCTATTAAAAATTAATGAAAAACATTAAAACACTTTTAAAACTATTTCCTTACTTAAAAAATATCCCAATATACTATTTTTTTATAAAATTGATAAAAGAGAACTTTAAGAACTTTTAACTAGACACCTTGATATGCAAGATGACATGCTTAAAATTATACAAGATGAAAAACAAAAAGTTAACAATGGTTAATCTTTTAAAAACATAGATAAACTAGTTGAAAATGACACTATGGAGGTAACTATGTCTCAAAAACCCCTATATTAGCCCAACTTTCCTTTATGCCACCAGTTATAGCTAGTGCATCCCTATCTTCTGATGTGACATCCCTTGTGTAAGAGGTAAGATCTCTTCAATCCAAGGTGATACATATTGAACAAGGTGCCACTAGACCTACATAGGATTTGGATTATTTTTATCTTCTACATACACCATTGGCATGTCACATTGATTCTACACCCTTACAAAAAATGTTTAGTTCAACCCAAGCTTACTCTTTATGATGAAAAGGGTGATCCAGAAAAAACATTTGAGAGCTTTTCATGTAGCATGCTTGGAGTATGTACCAAATGACTAGCTACTTAGCAATATATTTCCACATAGTCTAAAGGATTATGATTTATAATGGTTCTATATCCTATCAAATTAGTTAGTCAATGCATTCAATCCTTTGGTTGACATGTTTCTAGCACACTTAGTATCAAAATTGATGATAAGGTTTCATATTCTCAAATTGTTAAATAGAAACAAACAAATGAGCATCTCATAGATTATGTTATTTGGTATAAGAACATCTTAGCTAAGATGACTATCCCCATGGTAGATTAGGAGTTTTAGGGCCTTTTAAAACAAAGTCTTCTACCAATACTTTATGAATCAATCATGTTTATAATATTCTCTTCCTTCACTAAAAAATGTCACACATTAAAGGAAGAGAAGTTAAACTAATTTCAATGGGAAAACTAAAGTACACTAATAAATCAAACATAACTAATAATATTAATAGAAAATTCCCATATAGGGTCAATTTTAATGATACTAAAGGTAAAAATCAACTTATAATTAATGCAGCTTTAAAGCCTCTCAGTGAATAGTTTTGTTAGCACCTATTTGGTGTAATTTTTCACATCTTCCAGTTTCTCTAACTAGGGTTTTACAATATATTTTGTATTTTAATATAATATCTCTCCCTCCTAGTTAGGAATTTGATCTAACAAAGCCTCTTCCAAATGGATATGATCAATAGGCATTTTGTGACTACCACAGGGCACCAGGCCATACGACAAATAAATGCATCAGTTTAAAGCATAAGATACATGACCTTATAAACTCAAACACTATTGATCTTGGAAATTCAATTGAGCCTCCACTGGTAAATCAAATATAGGATAAGGCATTGAAAATATTCTTAGATCCATTTCCACAACATTCAAAACAAGATACAGGGGACACATCAGGGGTTCATCATGCATATCACGCACATCCAACATGAGACACATAAAAGGAACCTTTAGTTGAGTTACATATTTTGAGAAACATGATAATTTTATATAATTATAGAGTTCTAACTAGAACTTATATCTCTTTCTTAGAGTAAGAGATCATCGAGGATGATTCATATTATCATGCACTCTTTATTAGAGCTCACATTCATAATTAGCCTACTCATAGTGTGCTTATTGATAATGGGTCCATTATTAACATGTGCACCTTGACACTACTACAACATTTTATTTATTTAGAATAAGATATCACTCTAATAAACATAGTTGTTAGTGGTTTTAGTGAGCATATATAGAGTTCATTTGGTAAGATAATACTTACACTATAGGTTGGTTCTACACATGTGGCCACAACATTCACTATAGTTCCCAATGTAGGAGTTTTCGATATGTTACTTGGTCAACCATGGATTCAAAATATTAGAGAAGTAAATTTTATAGTTAAAATATGCATGAAATTCATTCATGTTAATGATTTTGTTATAGTCAGTGAAGTTACATATGAGTTACCACTCCCCACTTTAGAACCATCTACTAGTTTACAGTCACTAGTTTTAGTTTTGCCACCAATTTTAGTCTTGCCACCATTTTAAACTTCTCCATTTTATTTCTTCTTCCACCTATGATTTAGAAATAGTTGAGGCATCCATCACTAGTATATAGGTTTGATACACCTCCATATATGTAGGATTCTAGATAGCTTCTACCTATTATATTCACACCCAGAGCAATTTCATTGAGATCTCATGTGTCTGTACATAGAGCACATGTTTAGAGAGATTATCTTACTTCTAGATGGGTCCCTAATATCCATAAAATATCATCCACTTCTTATATTTATAGAGGGACCCCACAGTTGATTTCTACTTCAGATATTTTAGAGCATCTACAACATCTACAAATTTTAGAGACATAGCCCCAACATTTTCATCATGCTTCATGATCACACACAATTCCACTCCTTGATAAAAGACACCATAATATGGAGTCTCACATGAGACTCATTGGTTAATATCATTTCACCTTATCAATTCCTATACATAATCTCATCTACTTGATTATACATAGTTTAAAAATTCCAAAATATAAAACAATATAACATTTCAAAAAAAATCCAAAACCATTTAAATATGTCAAAAACAACAAAACCATTTCAATTGTTTTCATCATCCATGATTTACATTTATATTACTATTCTAAGACTTACATCTATTGTTCCATGTTATTTTATGTCAATTTATCTACATTACCATGCTTCACTTGATCTTATTTGAGTGTGTGTAGTGACATCCAAATACTTGATTCCTTCAATCTACCCATTGAGGGGACATCCTACTTATACATTACAGACACACTTCAATATAAATACCCACTAGGGGCATATTATATATGACTAAACCATCTAGGTTATGTCATTCCTACACTACACACTCCAAGTTATCATGTTGATGTACATTACATACTAGATTACATAGATTAGTACACTAGTATCTAACACTTATGTATCTCTTAGCATATACCTAGCCTTTTACTAAACATATCTTACATACTTTCACTCCTATTTTGACTAGTTAGATGTGATTATATATTTCTATTTATTACATGTTTTCTCTTCTTGCTTAGCTTAGCTTGTTGGATTGCATTTCTATTTTTTTACTATCTCTTGTATGTGACTTAGGACATTTTCCAATGTCTTTCTCATCTATTCATGTGTGTATCTTAGTAAATTTTCCAATGTCTCTTACCTATGCTCCTCTATGTGGTTATGGCTTCCATGCCAACTTGCTTATTTTAATTGTATGTGTATGTGTCATTTAAACATGCCTTATATGCTTATTTTCTAGTTTGAGTGACATGTGCCCATGTCCCTTATTTATTTTTCCCCTTAGACACCCTTTTACACATCTTGCTTATTTATTTTTGTTCTTGTTGCTTGATTTCTTTTGATTGCTTTTAATGTCATGATGCATATCATGCATTTTTCCTATTTTCTTGGATGCCATGATGGAAATCATGCTCCATACATCCAAGTAAAAAACTAATAACTAATAAAACTAACAACTAACACTTTTATTTCTATTTCAATACATTACACATACTATTAAATTATTACATCTATCTAGGCATACCCCTCTTGACCTAACAATCTCTAAAAAAAACCATGCTTTATCTTTAGATATCTTATTGATTATCATTGCTATATCATGTATATTTAAAAATTAACACACTCATAAGGTTTCTTCTTCTAACAGTAGTAATTATAGGGTCCTATTCCTACCATCAAAAGAGGGAGCAATAAATAGGGGTTTTTCTATAGAGATCAAAGCTCCTATCGACAAAAAAAATCTAGTTTTAGAACAACCAAAATAACCAATAATCAAACCAATCAAAATGGATCAGGTAGATAGTCAAAATTCCAAAATATTTATTTATTTTAACCTAGTACAATAACACTGAGGTTAGGCTACAATGCTAGACACCAGAGTGTCCTTTTTTGGTGCTCTTATCCAAATAGAAAAAAAACTAGGTTTTCTAGGAGCAGGCAGAAAGGTAAGTTCAACTATAGTAAGGGGCATAATGTGTGGCATGATTGGTCCTCACTTCCATTTTTAGATATGATATTTTGTATAACTTCTAGATTAGAATCCATGTTTTGACACTAGTGATTGGGGGCAGATTGTACAACACTTTTGCTTCTTTTCTTTTAGTTTTCAACATTACCTAGGCATTCTAAATAGTTATGTGTCTTATTCCATCTATAGGTGGTTGGAATAATTTTGTATTTTCTTTCATAAAATCCCAACTTTCACATACTTGAGTACTTGAGTTCCTAAGTGGTTTCCACATAAGCCAGATTTTTAGTTTTAGATTGGCTTTTATACAAGCCTAATTTCCATCTTTTCTGAGTTGGCCAACATTTTCCTAGTTTCTATCACATATTCAGCTATCCAAACCACATTTTCATATTTTTAAAACATTCAAGGGATTTAAGATCCATCTCATATGATATACTTCTTTATACCAATATCAATTTATAGCTTCACTTCATGGGGAAATGATACAGCTAAAGGAATAGCCTTTATATTCTTAAGCCACCTATTCAAAGGGATTGGACACATAGTCTAGACATAAATTATCACTTTCATGATCATCTATATTCACTTAGTAAGAAATGATGGAGCCAAAGGTCCAAATTTTGTATTCTTGAGCCACCTATTTAGAGGGATTAGACACACAGTCTAGACATCAATTATCACACACATGATCATCTAACTTAACTTAGTAGGCAATGATGGAACCAAAGGGATATCCTTTTTATTCTTTAGCCATGTATTTAGAGGGATTAAACACATAGTCTAGACATTGATTATCACACACATGATCATCTAGCTTCATTTAGTAGGAAATGATGGAGAAAAAATTCTAGCCTTTATATTATTGAGCCACATTCCAAGGAATTGAGCACTCAACTCCATTCATGATATAAATTTTAGTACAACATCATCCATCACATCCAAATTTACTCAACCTTACTCAATATCACAAGTTTTGTATTGGTTCATGTACTTGATGAGCTATATTCATTCCTTTCTCTTCTTTTCTCTTACCTAGATTTGTACATTCTTGTTTTATATTGCATATAATAATAACTAATATACTCTTTGTTTTCATTTCATATATTCACACTTACACAACATGCTCTTTATGCACTATCGATCATTAATCACCATCACAAGCTTCATGGGTTTCACCTTTGCAGGTAAGTTTAGGTATGCTTTCTATTTTCCTTTATCCTAGTATTTTGCTTTGTTGCATCACTAGAATAAAGAGGGGTAAAATTTAGTCATATAAAATGAAAAAATTGTTAACTTGAGCATGTTTAAATACACCCAGTCCTTACGTCCCTCTTTCTTGCTCTCATGACCCTCTTAAACTTAATTTCACTGATTCTCAGTCATCCATAGCCTTCCAAACTTGACCCTAGTTGAGCCAAGACCCTCTCTTCATCACTAATCCATCCCCCCAGTCCCATATGATTAGTAAAATATCACCAAATTTGGAATATATCTCTAGACCCTAGGGTGTCCCTTTTTCAGCACTCTTGTCTAATCACATTTTGAGCCTAGGTTACCATTTTTCCCCAATTCCTCTTGTTCATTATATCAGCCTATTCTGATTTCATCTAACCCATGACCAATAGATCTATATATAATTCCATTCAAATATCATTTGGAAATGGTTGGTAAATATCATTCAAGAAATTAATAATACAAGGAAGACCACTCCAACAATCTTCCCTATTCTCTACATAAATCCAACCTATACACTTTCAAGCCAATTCAAGTCCTTATACTAGTCCCTAGTCATCTCAAGCATACCTAGTTATAGCATTTATTATATTTAATTCACTATTACACCAAGCACTTTTAAAGGGAGTAATACATATGGCTTGATCCCTCCTTAGAGTATTGGTATGTAGGTAGTGTGCCCACACACAAGGTGTGAAGCATGTCCAGTGTATCTTACAAACACTAACCTCTTTTATCCATATTCTAAAGTTTATTTCAATTAAATATAAGATAAAATTACATGAATAATCATCTCTATAAGGATATATATTAATAGTGAGGACCTAAAAATTGGTACATAGGCTCACACTAAACAAGTGAACAAAACCTAAAAATCTTAAATCCTCAAGATAACAACATCAGGGAGGGATGATAACACTATATCCTAGGGTTTCTAGTTCCAATTTCATTTTCCAATCAGAACTTTAAGTCTAGGATCCTATTTATGATAGTGTCATATTCCTGCACACAAATTTCTAGACCCTGTCTCAATGAAAATAGTCTAGAATAAGTTAAGCTTGATTTTCTCTCTCTCACTATTACTTTTAGAAAAGGTATAAATGTAATTAAATTTCATAAAGCAGTAGATTTAATTAGGAATATTAATTACTAATTTATCTTGCTCAAACTTGTTTATTAAATATGAATAAAACTCCATTATTCCCAAATATAATAAATCAAATTGGTAAAATCAGACCTTTGTTATTCTTTTCAGTTCTATACCTTTCCTAGTTTTGAAAATCTTGCATATTCTCTATCTTGTGATCTTTGGCCTATATCACTTAGTATAAATAGTCTTATGTTTATGACATATGCATTTTATCTTTATTGGAATGATTAAAATGTACTTATCTTCCATATATACAAGTTCTAAACATGTACCTACTTTCCTTCTTCTTAGACATTAACATATAGGATATACACTAGAATTGACATTAGTGTCCTAACCTAATGCAAGTATAAAGTTCCCTAAATTCATAAAATTTACAAATGAAATGTATTTTAATGGTTTTCTTAAGTGTTTTAATGTGAGTCATTACTCCAAATATATTTATATAAATATAAGATCAACCCTCATTCATTTCTCACCTAACAAAAGATGAAAGAGACCAAGTCAAATTATTAAAAAAAATCTATCAAACATTTAATTAAAAAAAGATTCCCTATTTCCATACTAACAATGTGTATAAAACATCTGCATTTCTTAAGTACTAAAATATTATCTTAAGATCCCAATTTGACAAGTTAAAATGTAAGTCTATATTGTACTTGTTATGAACATAATATATAATTCACACATAAGCCAATATATAGGGGAGAGATACATGAGTATGAGCCCCTCTTCTAGAGTTTTGGATATGTAGGTAGTGCCCTATAAAAATTTGATATTTGGGGTCATCTCAAGACCATGTTCTCACTAACCTATTTTCCCCAAGGTCACTATGAATATGGAAAACTAGGGTTTTTCCATTTTAAAAGGAGTTAGGTCCATGAGATAGATATAAATACACTAGAAAAAAGGTGAAAACACACTCAAGAAGTATCTAGGTAGTTACATCATTTTATATTAACTATTCAATACAAGACACTTACGTCTAACCCAAAGAGTAGTGTCAACGTAACCATCCCAGGCTGACATTAGTGTCCAAATCTCTAGAAGTGTTAGATCCAAAATCTAATGATTATTAAAGAAATGTCTTCTAGTTTTCTTCCTAAATATTCTACATCTATAACTAAATTAGTATAACAATAAGATAATTACATTACTTCTTTGTCATTTTCATATCTAGCATATTTATACTTTCCATATTTAAACCATTTCAGCATAATAAATTTAATATATGCTTATATCTAAGTTTAACATCTAATTGGCCAACTATATATTTGATTATCACACTTTTTTCATTTCATTTATATATACCCCTTTAATAAAATGTAGGGTTAACAATAATATTACCTTAGATAACATTTTAGGATTAAATAGTTTAATATAAATTTGTGGTCATGTAGAAATAGTTTAAAGAATAGGGGTTCATGTAACCTATCTCTGTATGCTTTGTGGGTGTCTTTGGAATAAGAATAATAGTAACATGTTTAAGTGCTCTAGGTATCAACATATGGTGTTTAGGAGATGAGGATTTGGTGTAACCCACTATGTGTTTCTGATGTAATGGTCTCTCAAGTATTTGCTACCTAATACAAGGGATTTCATGTTACCTAACCATTTATGGTGGATAAATCTTAGTAGGTTTAATAATAAACTATTGGGTCTAAATTTATCTTACTCAAGAGAATACTCATATGGAATAATATAAATTATAATTACCCAATTTACATGAATGTATTTAACATACCCATGTACTATATAAGGTATTGATCGAAGTGTATGTATACAAGGTCATCCCAATAACATATCAAAGATATTTGGAGAAGGTATAATTGAGAAGGTAATAACCATGTGTGGGAGCCACTTATAAAGGTAATTAAATCTCACCAAGAACCTATTGGGAGGTCTCATCAAATGCTTTAAATGATCTGATAGAAGGGTGTAAATCATTATGAGTATAACCTATATTTGTAAATAATGTCATGGTGCAAATGTTCTCACTTACACTAGTAGAAATTATAACAATGAATATAGCTTTATGATTAAGGTATGATTGAATGGATAAATAAGGAAGATCTTAGTCATCATCCTTAATCTCACTATCATCAAAATTAATAGAATGTCTCTAAACTATATAAAGTGTATGCCATGTGTAATTTCCAATAATCCCAACTAGTGGTTGTATAGTGTGATGAATGAGGATGTCCATTACATACAGTTTTAACTTTTTCATCCTTATTAAAATGGTCATGCCAAGGATAAGTTCTTAAATATTTTTTCAAATATTTAGTGTTTTTGTAGTCCATAAAATAAAAGATAATATTTTATGGAAGAAACTATGTTTATTTTTTAAGATTGGCATGTTTCTTTCCTGATGAAGGATCACAGTAGTGGATATGAAATACATCGATATTCAAAAATAAACATAGATTATTATATAAAATATTGTTTGTTAAATATTTTTATTTCTAGTGATCACTAGATTATGAACCTGATTCCTTTAGAGTATCATCAAATTTAATCTTTTTGTCATCTATGAGGACTTTTATCATATGCTTCAAGGTCAAACATTTATTCATATAATGCCTAGGGCCTTGGTGATAATAATAATAATATTTTACATCTTATCCTTTGGGAAAAGTCTAACTCATATCAACCATCTCTAGGAGGGGGAGATATATAATAAGAAACTCTACTAACCGTAGGAGTAATGAAGTAGGATACTCAAGTAAACATGAAAATTATCTCCTTAGTGCATTAGATAAAATAATTTGAGTGGGATGATGTGAAACTACATTAATTTTCATGGTTGTTTCCTTTTTAGGCTCAATTGGTTTCACCTTATAACTTAGTTTTACTATAAACTTGTTATGGATAGAGATGTAGTGGGTA
Source organism: Torreya grandis (assembly GCA_037957365.1). NCBI lineage: Eukaryota > Viridiplantae > Streptophyta > Pinopsida > Cupressales > Taxaceae > Torreya > Torreya grandis. The sequence goes on from JARHVA010001012.1 coordinate 3,092,131, forward strand.
TGTTTTCTACATACTTAATTTTATTCAATGAAATAAACTTCATTTCATAGTCCCAAACATCATGGCATAAGTAATCAAAGGATTTATTTTTTTGAAAATAATAGACTCATGTAAAGGATAAAGTAACATTTTCTTGAAGATATCTTGAAGTTGTTTATCTACCATAAGATTGGTCATTTTAGCCAACATTATATTGTACCTCAAGATAGCCAACATTATCTTGTACCTCAAGATATATTCACTAATATGTTCAATGGTTCATTGTTTTGTTTTTTATAATTTGGGCATAAATGACCTTTTATATAATATTAATATAAAAGTGTGTTAAAAACTTATCTACAAGATTTTTGAATTTTTTCATGGATTGGAGAGGTAAATCATAGAGCGACCTCAAATCATAGTCTTTGAGCATCCTTGGAAATAATTTAGTCAAAAATTTATCACTAGAGGCATAATCAAGGCATGCCATAAAGAATGATTGAAGATGATGCTCAAGATCACCCTTGCCATCTTAAAATGTGAACTTAGGCATAACAAAACTAGTTACAAAAGGGTGAAAATATATCTCAAGTGAAAAAGGGTTATGCAACACATCTTGGGAATCAATAACAAGAGGAGATTATAAATTCTTTTATTTAATGTTTATAACCTTGTCTTAGAATATATTTATAACTTGAATGAGCATTTGTAATAAATAACCATTGGGATTAATATGACCAACTTTAAAAGTTTCTAAATGGGATGTAAATATGGTTTGAGTAATAATAGGTAGCGAACTTGGTATTTGATTTGAAATAATTAGTTGTTCCATTGTAATTATATCGATAACATTTTTATCCTTTGGGAACAAAGGCCTAAAACCATAACATGTGTCCCCAATAGATGTAGGAATATTGGTTGGAATGTAATTAGTTATGGTACCCTCTGAGGATTCACCATTACTAGGTGGGGTATATTTTACCTTAGCAAGCTTACTGATTTCATCTCTTGGGATATATAAATAGGTATCCATTAATATTTTTTTGTTATGGAGATGAATGATCGATGCTTCTTTAACTTCCATTTGAAATGAGGCTTTTTAATTATTATTCTACAATGATTAGAATTGGAAAAATGTAAAATTTGAACAATAAATAGAAACCCTAATTGATCAAAAACCCTTGGAAAAAAATTACATTTAAATAGTTTAGGTTTAACAAATGTTTAACCCTGATTTATGAATACATATGTTGAGGTAGACATACCCCCATTATAAAAAAATAGGGACCCTTGTGTTAAATTGTACAAATTTTGTACCTTAAAATTGAAAAATCACTTGATTAGAGCGTCACTAGCACGCTTTCATAGTGCCTTTATCTAAAGATCATCCATAACTAGTATGGTTAACACATTTTTTCATAATTTTGATTTGATCTTATGTAAGGTTACTAACATTGGATCTTCATGTTTTAGGTTATAGCTCTAATGGGGTCCATTTGGAATGAACAATGTCTATTTTTTATGATCTAATAATAATTTGATCTTTTATTAGCCTTTGTTCTATTCAAAATCAAGTTAAATTCATGTTTGATTAGCTTAAAACCCTTATTCCAATTACCCTAGATCATTCCCTTTGAATTTAATTTAAATTTACATTGGACCAAACTACATGGGAACACTTTAATTTTTCTTAAAACTTATGGGATGTAAATATGGTTTGAGTAATAATAGGTAGTGAACTTGGTATTTGATTTGAAATAATTAGTTGTTCCTTTGTAACTGTATCAATAAAATTTTGATCCTTTGTGAATAAAGACCTAAAAACATAACATGTGTCCCCAATAGATGTAGGAATATTGGTTGGTATGTAATCAGTTGTAGTACCCTCTAAGGATTCACCATTACTATATGGGGAATATTTTACCTTAACAAGCTTACTGATTTCATCTCTTGGGACATATAAATAGGTATCCACTAATATTTTTTTGTTATGGAGATGAATGATCGATGCTTATTTAAGTTCCATTTGAAATGAGCCTTTTTAATTATTATTCTACAGTGATTAGAATTGAAAAAATGTAAAATTTGAACAATAAATAAAAACCCTAATTGACCAAAAACCCTAGGAAAAAATTTCCATTTAAATAGCTTAGGTTTAACAAATGTTTAACCATAATTTATGAATACATATTTTGAGGTAAACATACCCCCATTATTAAAAAATAGGGACCCTTGTGTTAAATTGTACAAATTTTGTACCTTAAAATTGAAAAATCACTTGATCAGAGCATCACTAACACACTTTCATAGTGACTTTATCTAAAGATCATCCATAACTAGTATGGTTAACACATTTGTTCATAATTTTGATTTGATCTTACATAAAGTTACTAACATTGGATCTTCATGTTTCAGGTTATAGCTCTAATGGGGTCCATTTGGAATGAACAATGTCTATTTTTTATCATTTAATAATAATTTGATCTTTTATTAGCCTTTTTCCTATTGAAAATCAAGTTAAATTCATGTTTGATTAGCTTAAAACCCTTATTCTAATTACCCTAGATCATTCCCTTTGAATTGAATTTAAATTTACATTGGACCAAACTACGTGGAACACTTTAATTTTTCTTAAAACTTATGGGATGTAAATATGGTTTGAGTAATAATAGGTAGTGAACTTGGTATTTGATTTGAAATAACTAGTTGTTCCTTTGTAACTATATCAATAAAATTTTAATCCTTTGCGAATAAAGGCCTAAATACATATCATATGTCCCCAATAGATGTAGGAATATTGGTTAGTATGTAATCAGTTGTAGTACCCTCTAAGGATTCATCATTACTAGATGGGGAATATTTTACCTTAGCAAGCTTACTGATTTCATCTCTTGGGACATATAAATAGGTATCCATTAATATTTTTTTGTTATGGAGATGAATGATCGATGCTTCTTTAACTTCCATTTGGAATGAGGCTTTTTAATTATTATTCTAAACTGATTAGAATTGAAAAAATGTAAAATTTGAACAATAAATAAAAACCCTAATTGACCAAAAACCCTAAGAAAAAATTTACATTTAAATATTTTAGGTTTAACAAATGTTTAACCCTAATTTATGAATACATATGTTGAGGTAAACATACCCCCATTATTAAAAATTAGGGACCCTTGTGTTAAATTGTACAAATTTTGTACCTTAAAATTGAAAAATCACTTGATCAGAGCATCACTAGCACACTTTCATAGTGTCTTTATCTAAAGATCATCCATAACTAGTATGGTTAACACATTTGTTCATAATTTTGATTTGATCTTACATAAAGTTACTAACATTGGATCTTCATGTTTTATGTTTTAGCTCTAATGGGGTCCATTTGGAATGAACAATGTCTATTTTTTATGATTTAATAATAATTTGATCTTTTAATAGCCTTTGTCCTATTGAAAATCAAGTTAAATTCATGTTTGATTAGCTTAAAACCCTTATTCCAATTACCCTAGATCATTCCCTTTGAATTGAATTTAAATTTACATTGGACCAAACTACGTGGGAACACTTTAATTTTTCTTAAAACTTATGGGATGTAAATATGGTTTGAGTAATAATATATAGTGAACTTGGTATTTGATTTGAAATAATTAGTTGTTCCTTTGTAACTGTATCAATAAAATTTTGATCCTTTGTGAATAAAGGCCTAAAAACATAACATGTGTCCCTAATAGATGTAGGAATATTGGTTGGTATGTAATCAATTGTAGTACCCTCTAAGGATTCACCAATACTAGATGGGGAATATTTTACCTTAGCAAGCTTACTGATTTCATCTCTTGGGACATATAAATAGGTATCCATTAATATTTTTTTGTTATGGAGATGAATGATCGATGCTTATTTATCTTCTATTTGAAATGAGTTTTTTTAATTATTATTCTACAGTGATTAGAATTGAAAAAATGTAGAATTTGAATAATAAATAGAAACCCTAATTGACCAAAAACCCTAAGAAATTTTTTACATTTAAATAGTTTAGGTTCAATAAATGTTTAACCCTAATTTATGAATAGTATGTTGAGGTCAACATACCCCCATTCCTAAAAAATAGGGACTCTTATATTAAATTGTACAAATTTTTTACCTTAAAATTAAAAAATTACTTGATCAGAGTGTCACTAGCACATTTTCATAGTGCCTTTATCTGAAGATCATCCATAACTAGTTTGGTTATCACATTTGTTCAAAATTTTGATTTAATCTTGCATAAATTTACTAATATTGGATCTTCATGTTTCAAGTAATAGCTCTAATGGGGTCTATTTGGAATTAACAATGCCTAGTTTTTATGATTTAATAATAATTTGATCTTTTATTAGCCTGTGGCTTATTGAAAATCAAATTAAATTCATGTTTTATTATCTTAAAACCCTAATTCTAGTTACCCTAGCTCATTCCCTTTGAATTGAATTTAAATTTACATGGGACCAAATTACACAGGAACACTTTAATTTTTCTCAAAACTTAGTTTAATTGTTATACTAAGGTTTAGTCATGTTTATTAACATGACCAAACTTTAGTCAAAAAATTCATACTTAATCCCTTTTATATCCCATGGTCCCTTGGATTATTTTATCATTAGCATGGCCTAACTAATCAATGGGTCCTTTTTGTTATGTCTTAAACCTTAGCTAAAGCCTTGTCTTAGGGATTTGAGCCATGTCTTTGTTATTGTGTATGGGGTTCCATAGATTAGGTCTCAAAACTTAGCTTAAAATATTTATCCTAAAGTTTTAATTCATGTTTATTAACACCAAATAAAACCATAGTCCAAAAAAATTATGCTAAGTCTTTTATTTTCCCATCATTTCCATCTATAGGATGAATGGTCTAAATTTGATTAAATGAATAAGATAAACGGTGCAAGATTAAAGTCAAAAAGTTAAATCCCTAACACTAAGTTAATATTCAATCATTGTCTATAGATCAACAACATATGTTTGTTCAGGTAGGATTGAGCCAATAGTGCATATCAAATCAAAACTTCAACAGAGCCTCTAGACAAGTGAGGAAGTGACAAGTGTCAAGATTTCAGCTAAAGAACCTTAAAAAACCAATGGAATTTAATCCCATGGATCAGGATATAATGGATCATGTTTTCTCAAATGAATATGATCAGACGGTGCATAGTAAATGTTGAAAGGTCAAATATGAATGTGGAGATTTAAGTGTCATAACCATGGGCCACAAATTAAAACTTAAACAAATCTTAAAGATTGATGGTATGTAGATGAGTGTACACATTCAAATTAATTATTTGTAGAATAGGAGGTATAATTAATCATATCAAGATCAATGGATCACGATTGATCCATGAAATCAATATCTATGGTGCAAGATCAATGTTGACATTTTAGCAAAGCTTAGAGTAAATGTGGAAGTGATAAGAGTCATAGCCATGGGAAAAATAGAAAGAATCAAATGGATTTATAGTTCTTATATTGAGATTCATGGTCCATATTGATTTGTGTAAGGATGATCCAATAATTTAAAATCAAGAGGGAATTTTCAAAATGCAACAGTTACTTTTTGAATATTAACGAGAAAAATACCATAAAATACCACAGGGATGCCATGGTGATGCCACATTAGAGCCATGTAATTATAATATTCTAAGTTGAAGATCTTGTAAACTTGGTAAATGTCAGGACATGATCCAATTAGGATCTAATTCATGATGCTTGCTTAAGTTCAAACAACTTCTACCATTAATTCAATGTAAAAACCTTCAAAAAATCCTTGACAAGCACAAAAGCCTTGGTTCAACCCTGTGCTCATTATAATCAAGCCTTAGAGAGTTGATTTATCACATGTGGTATGAAAATTAAATCTAGAGCCAAACTAAAAACCACTAGTGATCAATCTAAACAAATTCATAGCCATGATAGCTTGCAAATGTATTCCTAGGAAAGATGTGGAGCTTTACCCAACAAGATATAGTAATAAAGAACTTAGTCACCCAATGGTAGAATTCAAGGTATAAAATGAAATATTTTATTAACATATTGATGGAAGATCAAATCCATGGTTTTAAAACCATTAGTCTAGCTCATTTAAAATAAATTCATGGGAGTACTTGTAGACAAAATCAAAAGCCTGAACACATGGTCTAGGAACTTGGAAAGTCTCCTTGAGGATGACAAGAAAATACAAAACAAGATGGAAAAATTTATTGGGACCATGATCACCAAAAAAAATACACTCATCTTCATAAGCCTCATCACTGATGAGGATTTTAATCATAGAGCTACCTTGGTCACATAGGAAGTGAAGAACAAGAACTAAGGGAAATCTAGGATGGACAACATTAGGGTCAAGTACATGATCCTAAAAATAAAAGAAAATATGACTAATTATAGGAGTATAAAAGAGGCTTTAGGAAGAAATAACAAAGATATTAAAATCTTGGTAGACCAAGAAGATGAACTCTTCATGAAACCTATTATTAATTTGAATCTAACTTATGAACAATATTAGAGAGTAATGAAGATCTTACAACAACAACCAGGGACTTCAATAGTGTTGGAGAGTTAACAATGATGTCATGGTGATATCATGAAGGTGTCTTGTTGAGTGGATGAAGTAATTTGATGGCCTAAGTGACAATGAAAAAGTGTGCAATGTTTTTTTCCTAGTCTACTTAAAGGATGATTAATCTTCAATTTTGGCATGGTTAGAGATGTTTAAGGATGAGTATGAAGTATTTAGCATGTGAAAGGGGTCCTCTAAGAGGTTGATATGATTATAGAGATTATGTAAATAATTAGAATTAATAAGGTAGTTATTTTTTTCATCTATATAGTTTGGGTATAGTGGTAGAAAATTTGAGTAGGCATTTTGCTAACATCACCATTGCCATGTGTAGATAAGTGAGTAGGAGTTGGTCATATGGTTGTGATCACATTAGTCCCTAGTTGCTATGAACTAAATCCTAGGTCATGCACGTAAGTGTAATTAAATATATATGGGTAAAAATTTGGGCTCCCAAGTATTTTTAAAGTATTTTCTCATACTTATCCAAATTTGCATGAGGTAAGAAAGAGCCGAGTAAGTATATTGATGAAGTTACATCTTGAACATGTGGAAATTTTAGGAGAAGGTGATCATATGAGATTTTTTATTGTTTTGCCTAGTTTATTTTAAATAAATTTCAGATCATGCAACAAAGTGCATAAAAATATATGCATATGAAAAGTTGGGCTCCCAAGTAGTTTGAATGTGTTTTTCCATAGCCAAATTTGCATGACTAGAAAAGCTGAGTAGGAATTTTTATGGTTATATATCTTGCACATGTGAAGGTTTCATGAGAATTTGATCATATGGGTTTGTTTATTTTTTATACTATTTTATTTGTGATAATTTTTAGATCATGTGATGAAGGATGTCAAAATATATGCATGAGCAAAGTTGGCCTTCCAAGTAGTTCTAAGCATAATTGGTTATGTGGAAAAAAATTCTGAGTGAGCATGTTCATGATAGAATATCGCACACATGTCTAGGTTCCAAGAGTATATTTTTATATGGATGGATTATTATATGTGAGGAAATCACATGGTTAAAATTTAATATCATTCATATAAGCACAACAAAATTTATTGAGGTTCAAAATTGGCTTCTCAATTTTTTTGAAATGGTTTCCATGCTTCATCAATTTTGCATAAGGTAATGATCAAGAAAGTCTCAAAAATATTGATAAATCACTCTGAATCCAAGAACTCAAGAAGTATTGAGATGATAAAAAGTGTTTGATGTTTAATGACTAGGTAAAGGTAAATGACATAGATCAACGGTGAGTATGTGATCATATAGTTGAAGATCTACGGTGCATGTTGAGTAAAAGTGGTCACCCTATTCGATATTTAACAACCTATGTTTAATTTAAAGATAAATAATATTAAAATAAGATAAATAAAGTGTTATTTTCCAAGATTATTGAGATAATGAGATGGGGGGAAGTGGTTGAGGTTTAACTGGGACCATTGCAATTCAAATATTTGAATCTTTGCAAAGGAAATAACCAGTCTATAGAATTTGGACTATAATTTTTGATCCATAATGAATTTACTGGTGATGTAAAGAACAAAGATGAAGAGTACTCCATAAAAAATTCATTAAACCTAATTTTAATATTTTAAAGTGTGTATATTCATAGTTACTAAGGTTCAAATTTGACTATGTGTTTGTGCATGTTTTGCAAGTAACTAGAGAAGGGTAATTGAGCTTGTGTTGATGATTATTTAATGTTTCATGATGAATTAGATATTTTTGAGTGTTTTAAACTCCATGGGGGTGTTATCTATGGTTTTTATAGGTGTAATAAATTTTTATTATATATTAAAAAAGGTTAAAAAGTTGATTTTGTGTTTGTTCAAAGTGTTCCTATGCACCAAGTCAGTGATTGAGTTGTTTGAGCATACACAGAGGTGAGCATGAGTGACTGTGATCATTTGAGGCTGTCCTAGGGGACATAAATCATGGAAATTTATATTTGGAATTTTTCCTATGTTTATTTATTTACTTGATGAAGTGATAAATGGGTAAATAGGTATTCATGAGACCTATAAGAGCTACAAGGGTCTTATTAGAAGGTGTAGTTGCTTAAGGGTGACCCATAGGTGTTATGGATGACCTATGAAGATTGTTTTTAACCATGTATTTATGTGAGAGAATCCTTAAGGGTTAAGTGAAAATTATGACCTATAAGTTGATATTCATGATTTCTCTATATAGTGAAACCAAATGAGATGATTTCTAGATTTATAGAGACTTGTATGTGTGTGATTTGGAGAGTGAAGGAAATGAGAAGAGAGTGAAAGTACCCAACTATTGTGTTGATGAAAATATAAGATTAAGGATTGTATGTATGATATTAGGCCATGTTTTTGATGATAGTATAGTGTTCTTTTAGTTTGAAGTTGTGTGAAGATATCTGAGTTTGCATATGAGGACTATTTGAGTGAAAGAGAAAGATTTTGGCATGCCTATGTGAGAGGATTGTATGAGTTAGAGAGAGAGTTTGTGTAGTTTTCAAATAATCATAGGTTCATAATTAGGTGTTTAAGAGATCAATTCTAAGGTTGAAGTGTTCATTTTGAGGAGGGTCTAAAGGACTTGATCTTCATTAGGGGTAGTTGTTCTTTGTGAAACAAGGTTTCACTATAGACCTTTGGTCAGAGGGAATTGATCAAGGTTGTAGGTCAAAAGGACTTGACCAAATATGTGGTTAGAAGGAATTGATCATCTTATGGGAAGGTTCTCCTTATGTAACTATTGTTTCACTAAAGGTCTTAGGTCAAAAGGACATGACCAAGGTTCTTGATTAGAAGGACTTGATCAGTCTCTTGTTTGTGATCATCTTATAGAATAGTAGTCCATGTGTTTTCAAGCTTGAGAGTGGGTTTTATTCCCAAAAAAGGTTTCCCATGTAGATATTGTGTTGTGTATGTGATCTTGCATTATGTTCATTATTTACATTTATTAAAGGATTGACATCTTGAAGGTGATCTAAGGTACAATGGATAGTCAAAATCTGCAAGGTGGTTTCTCTACTAAGAAAGCACTGATGTTCAATGGATCCAATTATGAATTTTGGAGTGCTAGGATGAAGACATACATTATGTCCCTAGGGTCTTATGTATGGAAATATGTTTTAGATGGTTATGTTACTCCTTTTATTCCCTCATCTAGTATTGCATCAATAAGCTATTTGATAATCACTCTTAAGACAATGAATGCTATCAATTGTGGTCTTAAAAAAACTAAGTTCACCAAAGTAATTCATTAGATATCTACCAAATAAATATGGGATAAATTGGAGACTATTTTTGAAGGAGATTTAAAGGTTAGCTTGGCAAAGTTGTAGACTCATCAAAGATAATTTGAGATCCAAAAGTATCCTCATAGAAGAAAGTCATGATCTTACTTAGTTAAAGATGGATCAATTACAAGATACCCTTACTACATATGAGATGAGAGTAAATGATGATATACCACCAAATAAGTAAGAAACATTAAAAATATATATAAATCCAAAAAGGGAGTTTCAAGGTAAGAAACTCAAGGAAGATGAAATTTTTGATATTGATGAGGATGAACTAATTTCTCTATTTACAAGGAAATTGAAAACATGTTCAGGAATGTATAAGGGTAAGCTACCTTTCAAATTATTCAATTGTCAAGAGGTAGGATAATTTTCTAATGAGTTCCCTCATAAGTACAAGAAGGATTTTGATGAATAGCATGATGAAGGTCATGATGATGTCAAGATATCATTCAAGTTTGATAAAATCAAAAAAATATTCATAAGGTTTGACAACAAGAATTACTTCAAAGACAAGAAGAGTCTCTACACCAAATAAGATTAAAGCTCATCAAATGAGAGTGAAGTTAGTGACTCAGAGTATGATCATGAATATTATGGTCCTATTGAATATGAAGCCTTATTTATGGCTAAGAAAAGAAGATTCTCACATCAAATGGAGCCTACTTGGAGTGATTTAGATGATGATAAAGATGAGGTGGACTATGAGATAGAATTGATGAATGCTCTTGAAGAACTGAATATAGAGAAAAGGGTCAGTAAGAAGAGGATATCTAAACTCAAGGATTATGGAGAACAACTTAGTATCTTTGAGGAAATATTGATTGAATACTCTAGATATCATGAAGGTGTTGTCATGTTCCTCAATTCTAAGTTAGAATCTATGTCTACAAGTCTAAGAGATAATGAAAAATAATGTTCAAGGTATGCTTCTGAGATTGTTTCTTTGAAAGATGAGTTAGAGAAGTCTGCAAGCAAGGTTAAATCATTTGTCAAGTTTGATAAAATTTCTAATGATCTATATGATCTTCTAGAGAGTCAAAAGTCAACTAATGACAAATCTAGATTGGGTTTTAATGAAAAGGCAAAAGTTACTTTTCAATTTGACATTAAGGTCAATAAGAGAAAGATCAATCAACCTTTGAAAATAAATCACCAGACAAGGAATGATGGTTTTAGTATATTAAAGATAAAATAAATTAGACAACCAAATGCCATGAGTTATGCAAATTTTAATGATTACTATCATACTTGTAATCAATTTGGTCATAGGGCTAGAGAATTTAAGAAACCTATTATAAATAAATTTGTGTGTAACTATGATGGGATTCATCAGTTAAAAAGGTGTGAGAAAGGTTGAGTGTTTCAACTATCATGATGTGGAACACTTTAGAAAATGTTTTCCTTTTAAGGTAAAATAAGCTAAGTACCCTTCAAGAAATGTTGAGTGCTATAGTTGTTATGACATAGGATAAATTGCATTATTTTGTCCAAATCTAAAATGGTAGAAATATCTTCTTATAAAAAGTATGGTATGGTTTAATTATGAACAGAGAGGTCACATTGCTAGGTTTTGTAAGCAAAGGCCTACAAGTCATAAAAGGTTCGATCAGGATCCAAGAATGTAAGGAAGAAGGTAATTTAACTCATGGAAACCAAAGGTGATAACTATGAATCATGATGTGTCTATAGGTCCAAGTAATATGTTTGTTATGGTGGATAATGCTTTATAAGTTAAATAATGCTAAGGGCTATCATTATTTACTCATGTTGAGAAAAATAGATCAAGCTCAAAGAGAAGACCAAGGTGTTGGTTGAGGCTAGTTATGAGGTAAGCATGGATACAAGTGAGCATCCTGATATTGATGAGCAAGTATCATGTAATAACATCAATTGTTAGTTCCTATTGACAAGGGTCCAATCTACAAGGAAGATTTTATAGATGAAAAGGTATGTCATGAATTTATGTATTCACCATGTATTTTCAATCCAATCATAGAGGAGAATATTATAGTGGATGAACATGTTGATTCTCTAAATCATAAGAAGAAGAACCAAAAGTACAAGATGACCAAGGAGGACAAAGAATATGAGGATTTATGGGTAACTCTTGGTGTCACACCATGGTAGGTCATAGTTAAGTAGGGTGTCTTTTCCTATGATTCTTAGGAGACATCTTTCTTATGGAGAAGTAAGTATGTATGTTCAAGATCTTAATGCCAATTAGTACAGGGGTCCTAGAAGGTAAGAGTTACTATGTATGTAATTTTTGCAATGCTAAAATGGGTGTTTTAGGTGGCATAGTGAGATTAATGTAATGTCAATAAGAAGTTTGATGATTAAAAAGGTCTATACACTTATTTATGATGTGTTATAGATAGTTATGTATCTTGATGATCCCATTTTTGCCTTTTGGAGGTTTTTGTGTGCTCTCAGGTCTATTTAACTTATTGTAAGTAAAAGTCATGGTATAATAAGTCAAGTTTCATAAAGGTATGAAGGCTCAAATCTTGGTCTAGACGTGTATGATTATTGTCTACAAGTGTGTAAGATGTTTCAAAGGTGGATGTTGACTAGAAGGAAGTTTGTTGACTCTATTTGTTTTGAGATTCTAGGGTTTTGTGTTATGCTATAGAAGTTATTTTATTTATTAATTAAGGTCTAATGTTTATTAATATGTTGAATTTGGGGCTAAATGGGTTGTCAAATAATGCTTCATAGAGATTTGAAGGTTTGTGGTTTTCAACATATTCATGTTTTTGTCAAGATAGAGGCCTAATTAGCTAGTAGATTTGTGAATGAAATATGTTGTAGAGGATGACCTTGTTGTTTCTAATTGGGTTTCTTGAGGGGGAATATGATAGTGCTCAAAATGTGAAGTTTTAGGTCTAGAATATGTGTCTACTAAAAGTTGTGGGATATGCAAGTTCCAAGTAGGGATACAAGAAGACTATACATGCCGAGTGAGAAGAAGAGTGATTTTGTTTAGTTTTTCCAAAACAGTAAAGCATGAATGTTTCAAGGTGATTTATCAGGTTATTTTAACACATTTTTTTTGATTTATGAGTGTTATGAAGCTCTATTGGTGTTCATGGAAGTGTCTTGAGAGAGAAGTCTAGTAAGCCTATGTGGTGGTTCTTCATGGTGTGTGGAGATTTAAAGATGCTCAAATGATACAATGGCTCAGAGGTCTTAAGGGGATTCCCTCTTAGATGTTTACTAGTGAATTACATCATATGTGAGTGTTTTTTTTGTTTTATCTTCATTGTTTTTAGTGCTTGATAAAAGAGAGTGTTGGCATGGAGCAAGAGGAAGGTATCAATGCAAGAAGAAGTAGTCAAGGTAAGGGGGAGTTTGTATCATCTTTCTAAGATGTTCCTATCTTGTTGATGGTATTTTTAGGTCCTTAATATTATATTGTGCCCACTTTTTCATTTCAAAAATTGGGAGAAATTTTCATCTTATGAGAGTCCTTAAAGATAAATAAGGTGAGTTGAATGATGTTTGTTGACATCAATGACAAAGGGGTAGATTGTTAGAGAGTTATTAGTGATGTCACGATAATATCATGGATGTGTCTTGGTGAGTGAATGTAGTGATTTGATATCTTAAGTGAAAATGACAAAGTGTGCAATGTTTTTGTCCCAGTGTGTTTGATTGATCTTTAGTTTTGGCATGGTTAAAAATGTTCATGGATGAGTATGGAGTATTAATCATTTGCAAGGGGTCCTATAAGAGGTTTTATATAATTGGAGAGCTTGTGTTCATAAGTGGAATTAATTTTGTAGTTCAATTTTTTTATCTAGATAGTTTGGGTCTAGTGGTATAAAATATGAGTATGCTATTTGTTGATGTCACCAATGCTACATATGGATGAGTTAGGGGAAGTTAGTCATATGGTAGTGATCACATTAGTCCCTAGTTTCAATTCACTAAATCCTAGGTCATGCTCCGAAGCCTAGTTAAATATATATGGGTGAAATTTTAGGATCCCAGGTAGTTTTATTTATTTTCTCATGCTTAGCCAAATTTGCATGAGGTAAGAAAGAGTTGAGTAAACATATTGATGAAGTTATATCTCGCATGTGTGGACATTTCAGGAGAAGATGATCATATGTGTTTGTTAATTATTGTGATTAGTTAATTTTAACTAATTTTTAGATAATGTGATAATGCATGTCAAAATATATGCTTATTCAAAGATGGGCTCTTAGGTAGTTTGATTGTGTTTTTCCATACTTTGCCAAATTTGCATGTGAATAGAAAAGCTAAAGAGGCATTTTGATGATGTTATATATTATATGTGTGAAGATTTTAGGATAATTTGATAATATGGGTTTGTTTAGTTTTGATCCTAGTTTATTTTTTCTAATTTTTATATCAGGTGATGAAGTGCGTAAAAAGATATGTATGAGCAAAGTTGGCCTTTTAAGCAGTTCTAGGCATAGTTGGCTCTATGGAAAAAAAAGAGTGAGCATGTTGATGTAATATATCACACATATATGGGTTCTAGGATCATATTTTCATATTTATGGATTAATCTATGTTATTATATCATATGGTTCAAATTTGAGATCATGCGTCTAACCACAATAAAATTTATTGATGTTCAAAATTTACTTCTTAGGCATTTTGAAATAGTTTCCATACTCGATAAATTTTACACAAGGTACTGATCAAGAAAGTCTCAAAGACATAAATGGAGTGCATTGAATTTTAATAATTAGCATGATTATAATAAGTTTTCAATGTTTAATGACTGGGAAAAGGTAAAGGATATAGATCAATAGTGAGCACGTGATCATATAGTTGAAGATCTACGATGTGTGTTGAGTCAAAGTGGTCAACCCATTTGATATTTAATGACCCATGTTTAAGTTAAATATTAAGAATATTAAAATAATATAAATGGAAGGTCATTTTTCAAGCTAAGTTATATCATGAGATGAAGGTAAGTGGTTGAGTTTTAACTGTGACTATTGGAATTCAAATATTTGAATTTTTGCAAAGGGAATAACTAGTCTATAGAATTTGGACTATAAATTTTGATCCAAAATGACTTTCCTAGTGATGTAAAAATAAAATATGAATATTAATCCATGGTGAATTCATTGAACCTAATTTAAATATTCTAAATTATGTACAATCATAGTTATTGAGGTTCAAAGTTGACTGTGTGTTTTTGCATGTTCTGCAAGTAACCTGAAAAGGGTAATTGAGCTTGTGTTGATATTATTTTGATGTTTCATGATAAATTATCTATTTTGGAGTGTTTAATACTATATGATGATTATATGTGTAGTTTTTATAGGTGTGATCAATCATGATTATATATCAACAAAATTTAATAAGTTAATTGTGTGTTTGTTCATAGTGTGCTTGTGCACTAGGTCAATGATTGAGTTATTTGAGAATACGCAAAGGTGAGAATGAGTGACTGTGATAATTTTAGGATGTCTTAGGGGATATAAGGAATTAAAATATGTATTTTAAAGTGGTATTGTGTTTATTTATTTTCTTGATGATGTTCTAAATGGGTGAATAGGTCTCCATGATACCTATAAGAGCTATAAGGGCCTTATTAAAAGGTGTAGTTGTTTTGGTGTGACCCATAGTTGCTATGGAAGACCTATAAATATTTTTTTAATTTAGGTATTTATGTGATATAATCCTTAAGAGTTAAATCAATTTCAATGACTAACCTATAATTTGATATTCATGATTTCTCTATATATAGTGAAACCAAATGAGATGGTTTCTAGATTTGTAGAGAATTATATGTTTGAGATTTGAAGAGTGAAGGAAAGGAAAGGAGAGTGAGAGTGCCCAATTTTTGGGTTGATGAGAAAATAATATTAAGGACTATGTGTATGATATTTAGGTCATGTTTCTAATGAAATTATATTTTTATTGTAGTTTGAATTTGTGCAAAGAGATTTGAGTGTGCATATGATTATTGTTTTAGTGAAGGAGAGAGATTGTGGTATGCTTATGTGAGAGGCATGTATGAGTTAGAGAGAGTTTTTATATAGTTTTAAAATAATCATAGGTCCATCATTAGGTATTTAAGACATTGATTCTAAGGTGGAAGTGTTCATTTCAAGGAGGATCTAAGGGACTTGATCTTCCTTAGGGGTAGTTGCTCCTTGTGAAAAAGGGTTTCACTAAAGACCTTTGGTCAGAAGGACTTGATCAAGGTTTTAGGTTGAAGTATTTAACTAAATGGGTGGTCAAAAGGACTTAATAATATTAGGATTAGGTGATGTTTATGGAACTAATGTTTCATTAAAGGCCTTAGGTTAAAAGGACTTGATGAAGGCTCTTGATTAGAAGGACTTGGTCAGTCTCTTGTTTGTGATCATCCTATAGGATAGTAGTCCATGTGTTTGAAAAATTGAGAGTGGGTTTTATTCCCATAGATGGTTTCTCACATATATCTTATGTTGTGTATGTGATATTGTATTATGTTCATTTTTCACTACTATGAATGATTTGTATGCTTTATGAATGATTATATTGAATGATTAAGTATTTGCAAGGGTTTGGAAATCGAATTGGATTGTTTGCCACCACTGATTCACACCCCCCCCCTCTCAGTGGATTATACCTCTAATAAGAAGCACAAGGAGCCTCAATGTTAGTTAGATAAATGATATTATTTTTGAAACTAAGAATTTCAACATTTTGAGATGGAGTATTATTTTGTAAAGGCATGTACAACTTATAAAACACATTGCTTATAGGTTAGTTCATTATGAAGAGTCTAGTGTATTCTAGAACCTTTTTAGAAGGGATAGATGTCCTAACACTTGTAATTTTGTAATTATATATGACTAACCAGCATAATTATTTGCATTCTATAAAAGGAGTATTGTCAATTATAAAAGGGGAGAGAGTTTCTTGAGCCAAAACTAATTGTAACTTTTAATCAATTAATATAAGCAAGCAATTTTTTAAAGTTTGTCCATACTTGCTTATGCTTTTTTATCCTAGCTTCTCTCTCACTTGTTTGTTCCAACTTCCAAATTTTAATGGTTCTTATGAATTCCTAGTGTGTATATTTGAATGCACAGATGATAACTTGTGTGGATTCTAGGTTAATTGAAATATCTTAGGTTTATTTCATTTTCTTCCTCTTCTTGCATTTGGGATAATGTTGTTTGCTTGTAGGGTTCAATATTTAAAGTGAACTTGGTTCTTATTTACATTCGTTCTTCTATTCCTTAGATGTTTGCCTAATTTGTGATAGGATTGAACTTACACTACTTCATGTCATACATTGGTTAAGTGTATGCTTGGATGATATTTGAATTTTGTCATGATGTTTGGAATGAATATCAATAACATCTATTCTCTACCTTACCTTTCCTTTTGCTCCTTTTTTTAACAAAACACTCTAGTTTAATTTCTATTATAAATATCCATCTTAATTAGTTCTTAGATTATATTTTGATCATAATTCATCATTATTATCATAAAATACTTCATATTTTATATATATTAACTATTTGGCCATGATGGCTCCCAACCACCAAACATTATAAATATTATGAAAAAGTCCAATTACTTCTCTATTCCATCAATAGATAATAGGATTATCAAAACCTATAACTCATGCACTAAATTATTATAATTATAAAATGAGAAGTGTTCTTGAAC
Organism: Torreya grandis; assembly: GCA_037957365.1. Lineage (NCBI taxonomy): Eukaryota > Viridiplantae > Streptophyta > Pinopsida > Cupressales > Taxaceae > Torreya > Torreya grandis. The sequence goes on from JARHVA010001012.1 coordinate 3,109,647, forward strand.
ACTCTGGGCACTTGTGATACATATTTAGGCATCAATAAAAGTGGCTTCACTAGCGCTAGGAGGGATAGTTAGATATTTGTAGATATGAATTATTTTTGCTCATTATTATGAATTGTGTTAAAATATTAGTGCAATATTTGCATAATTTTGTCATTATTTACTCAATTTTGTAAAGATCATTAATATTTATGGTCTTAGACCAATATTTTTGCTTCTTTTAGGCAAAGATCAATGTTCTTTGAAGGTATATGCTTAATTATGGTAAAGATGGCTTAAGCTTTGTCAATTCAATAGGTTTAAGATTAATAATAGTTGTTTTGATCAAATATTGATATATCCTTTACAAATTTGAGTTTTTTTGAGATTAAACATGTGAATATCAATCATACTTATGTGTTTGGATACATATTTAAGCCAACTTAGTTAAATATTATTGTCATTTGTCATCCTTTATATAAATATTTCTAAAATTTGATTAATGTGCAAGTAAAATCATTGTTACCTACAAAGATAATAATGACACATCATATTTAAAATAGGATTCAAAGCCCACAAGTTAAAATTACAGAGAATAAAAAATAAGGTCATGTTTAGAGACTATATAACCTTTAATTTCATTAGAGGTTCATAGGAGATATAGGTGAGACAAAGGTAAGCGTAGAATTTCAAACTCTTTGCCAACTTCACCAATTCAAGGTGCTCATGTGTTCAACCCCTATTAAGGTATGGCTTGGCTAGGTCATTCTTCAATCAATGTTTCAGGTGTGGTACATGACCTTATTCATAATCCTAAAATGTATTTGCTAATATTTAGTCCTAGTGGTATTATAACCACTCAAGAACACATTAAGAGTTTCAAATCTACTTTAAGATTACTGAATATGACTCATGAATATGTAACATGTATACTATTCCCTTTTACTTTCAAAGATGTTGCATATGAATGGTTTCTTAACCTTCCTAAAAACTACATTACTAGTTGGGTTGATTTTAATAATGTTTTTATTGATTAGTTTGGTAAAATCATTAGTCATTTTTTTGTACCTATAATTCACCATAGTGAAAAGAGATTGAAATAATCCCATAAGAGCATTCAATGCTATATTTTATAAGATGTTTAGTAGTACCATAGCTCCTTACAAACCTGATGAGGCTTTAGCTTTAGAAATATATAAGGATTCCTTGGATCTCATGACTTCTATGTTTATAAAAAGAGCTATTGGTCCCATGAATACATTAGCTTTAGCTTATGTTGCGGATATGCTCATTAATTACTAGATACAAACCCAAGGATAACTAGAATACTCTATTATTAATTTCAATCCACATTTACCTATTCTGAATGCCATTCCTAATGCCAACAAAAATTTTCCTACCCTTAACCAACTTCTAGTATTGAACCAACTACCTTTAAGTCATGCACATGCTACTCATTACTCGGGATTCCTAAACAATGATACCATTGGATCTCATCCAGAGGATTAAAAATATTTAATGCCTAAAACTAATACTAATACTCAAGTTCATAATTATAAGGCAACAAAGAATTAGAGTGAATCTATCCTTAAAATGGTTCAAAATCTTAGCTTTGACTTCCTTCAATTGCAAAATCAAGTAAGCAATACTAGAGAGAGGTATGGTAGGAATTTATCCATTCAAAGGTTCAATAGGCCCAATAATAGAATTCAAAATGATTTTTAGCATAAAAACAATAATAATGAGCCATCTACTAGTAGGAATGTGCCTAATATAAATCTTTTTGATGTTGCTTTACTTAACTATTGTAGAGTTCATTGAAATTCTAAGCATGGGGAAATAGACTATGTTGAATTTTGTAATTTTTTTGAATCCTTTCAAGAAGAGTTAGATTATTTTGAAGTTGTCCCTAATAATAATTATGATGAAGGTACATATGGTTATACAAGGTCATCTCGATCATCTAATTTAACTCTCATGGTGGACACATTTGAGTTTTCTTTCCAAGAGGACAATGAGTATGAGGATATTCCTAAAGAGATTCATGCTTTTCAACAATTTTTGAAGAAGACTTATCCTCTGAGAAATAGGGAACATAATAAACCATTGAACACTTCAAGTCCTCCAAATAAATTTGACACTCCTCTTGATACCACATTATATAACAATATAAAGCCTCCTAAAGGAAGTACCCCTAAACCCAATGTTGATACATATAATTCTTCCAATAGGATTGGATATAATATTTTAGAGGACATGAAAAAAATTAAGGATAACATCACATTACATGAGTTGACATAGATTACTAAATAGAGGGATTTGTTGTTAGATTCATTAAGTAAAAAATGTACTAAACCATAATATACTACACATGTCAATGTTGCAATATACATAAACAAAACATATTTCCCACATTTTTAGTTAACAATCAAAATCTTTGGTAAGAAATTACATAATTGTTTGTTAGATTTAGTGCATCTACGAAAATCATGACTATAGGTAATTGTGAGAAACTTGGTTTGACTCCAATTAAATTTTATAGAGTTATAACTTAGTTAGATAAGTCAAGAGTCAAAGTAATTGGTGAGTTGTTAAATGTTCATATATAGATTGCCTCAGAGCCAAGGATCCAATAGTTCATTGATATCCAAGTGGTAGACATCCCTAATGCTTATGGGATGTTATTGAGCAGAGATTGGACTAGGAGATTGAATATTTATATGTCAATATATTGTTCACATATGTGGTTTCCTTGAAAGGGAGTCCCCAACCAAATCAAGGTAGAAAAAGAGCCTAAAATGAAGCACATTATCATCAAGTATAATGTTGTCAATGAAAGGGTAAACATGATAGACTTTGATTTAGGAGTGTACACTCTTGAGACTTCTGTGGTATATCATTCTAAATTTTCTCATATTGTGCCTAGACTATGGAAAATACATTTTAATGGTGTTAGGTGTAAGTTTAGGTTTGGATTTTGGATTTTTTATAACTAACCCTGTTGGTAAATAATAACATGCTTCATATAGACTTCAATTTCCTTGTAGTAATAATCTTACAAAATATGAAGCTTTAATATTAGGATTTTAACATGCCATCAAGTGTAAATTCAATGAGCTGCTAGTATATGGTGACTCAGAGCTAGTGGTTAATCAAGTAATAAGTAAGTACCAATGCAATTTGTCATATCTTCAAAGATACAATTATAGAGTCTAGGATTTGATTGAATCTTTTGATGTTTTTAACATTATTTGCATCCTTAGGGAAGAGAACAAGGTTAGTGATGAGCTTGCCTCAACATCTTCTAATCTTATTCATATCCAAGAATCCTAGAATATTATTATTGAGTTGGTTCCATGTCCTTCAGTCCATGATAATGTAAACCATCTGTAGGTATTTAGTAATGAACAACATATCCTAGACTTCATGACTAGCTTAGAAGCATTTGAATCTCATGTCATAGATGAAGTCAATGAAAATACTCTTGAAAAAGTTAGAAAACTCAATGATAAAGTCATTCAGTTGAATGACAATAATATCCCCAAAGGGATGATAGCCTTAGAGAGGTTTTTTGATTCTAACAAATTGGTTGAGACTGCCAAGATTCCCATAGTAGATGGGAAGGACTATAATGTAATGGACCTATGTTCCCAAGGTCAACCTCCACTATTAAACATTGGTACAACCTGCATAAGCATTAAAATTCATAGATCTAAATATTTTTTGACCAAGTATAAGGATGTAATAGTATGGTCTTATGATGACCTAAAGATATTTGATCTAAAGGTCATAATGCAAATCATACCTTTAAAGGAAAAATGCAAAAATTTTAGATAAAAATAGAGGCCTATCAACCATGTCCTAAAACCTATGATATATAAATAAGTCAAAAAATTGCTAGATGTAAGGATAGTGTTTCCCATTAGGCACTTCACTTGGGTAGCTAACTTAGTACCAGTCAAGAATAATAATGGGGGAGTCAGACTATGTGTAGATTTTATAAATCTAAATAGAGCATCTAAGAAAGATAACTATCCCTTGCCTTATCTTAAACAAGTGATCAAAATTATATCTAGTTCTGATATGATGTCTTTTATTGATGGTTTTTCATGGTATAACCAAGTGCTGGTGAACCAAGAAGATAGGATGAAAATTGCATTTACTACTAAGTGGGTCACCTTTGCCTACATACAAAAGAATGCCATTTGGACTTATAAATACAAGAGCCACTTTTCAAAGGGCTATGGATCATGCTTTCCAAGGTATCCTAGGTAAGTTTATTATCATATACATGGATGATCTATCTTTACTAAAAATAGGGAGGATCATATTATACACATACAATAGGTATTTGAATGATGCAAAAGGTATGTGATTTCTCTCAACCAAAAGAAAAGTATTTTATATGTTTTAGATTAAGGTAAAAATAGGTTTTGAAGGGATCCCAAAACCCTTATACAAAGAAAGAAAGATGAAGCATTTATGACCACGGGCAAAACCTAAAACCTAATACAAAGAAGTAACATAAACAGGTTTTATATGGACCTGAAACCACCTAAAAGACCACAAGTCAAAACCCAGGTTTAACATAGACCTGGCTACACCATAGTCAAAAGATAACAAAAAACCAGGAAACAAGACCAAAAAACACAACCAACTAGAAGAACCAGGCTATTCTTCTAGTTCCAAAATCATTTTCACTACTTCCTTACCTTTCATAGTAGTATCTTGAATGGTAGTAGCCGCCGACATGGCTCCCTCTTGCATAACTTTCTTTCTTGAGCTCTGTCTCATCCTCTTGCTAGGCCCCTCCAAGGATTTGATCTCCCCATTAGCTCTTTTTCCAATGTTAACAGCTGCAACACATATGTTAGATGTAATTTCCTCCATTTTCATTCTACTCTCCTTAATGAGTTCCCTTAGGTTGTTCTCATAGTCTTTGAGCTTGATGGGGATGTCTCTCATCTATTTTTCCATGTTGTTGATTTTGTTCCAAATTGCCTTCTGATTGTCTTCCATTGTTTCCATTTTCCTTTTGAGATCCATTATCTCTTTAAACATCCATGAATCGAGTTGAAGGATAGCCTCTGCTTTGCAATTAACCCATCTCATAGGTGTGTGCCTTCCATCATTCTGCCTTTTATCACTCCACTCTTATGTGTTCTTATTAGGATTGTTCTCGCCTTCTTTAATATGATCCTCTCTTCCCCTTTGATTCTGATCCTTAGTTTCAGCTTGAACTCCCGGGTTAGTTTCTTGGTTGTTAGCTTGAACTATGTTTTCCCTCTCATTTATCAAAACAGGGTCCTCAATAGGGTCATCCAAGACTTTATCATCCTCAAATTCTTTCTGGTTTTCCTCAGAGTCATCTTCACTATTTTCAGACTCATCCTCTATGTTGACTCCTTTCTCGTTCTTCTCTTGAACTTCTTCTTCCTCATTGGAACTTGTATTCCTGCTTTTTGTTCCACCCTCTTCCTCCAAGCTTTCCTCCCCAGACTTATCAGTTCCCTCCCACTCTGTGTCCTCGTCAACATTTTGATTCTTGACACTAGGGGGCTTGATTTTGATTTTATCTTTCCCTTTAACAATTTTACTCTTGTTACTCTGTGAATCCTTGTTTTTTCCCAGATAAGGGTTCATAACCATGGCCTTGTTCTTACAATAGCCTTCAATTATCAAAATTAATCCTTCATGCAGAATAGGACGTGTTTCCTTCTTCTTATGAGTGAATAAACTTTAGACCAAAGAGAAATGTAGATAAAAGGGAAAGGAAATTCTTACTTTGTGTCTGAAATGATTTAGGAATACAAAGTGGAATTTGTGGACTCTCTTGCTTCTTCCATCGAGTATGAAGTACTCCCGAATACAACATAAGACATCCCTCCAAATGCCCTTAATCTATTTTAGTTTAAAGAACTCCCCATTCTTTTCTAGCTTCTGCTCTTCAACGTCCATCTTGGGGAATTCACAAAAGGCCTCATTTGAAATGCTAGTCTGCTTGGAGAATTTTATTCCTTCCGTAGGCAGCCCCGTAACCTCTGCTATAAATTCCTCTGTTAGATTCACTGTGATGCCATGCAGAGTGACCCTATCATCAATCTAGTTTTTGAAAAAAGCCATTGTAATATGAGGTTTTGAACCATGGAGCCTTTCCATGTAGTTCAAAACCTTCCCTCTCTGCAGGATTTTCTAGACATCTTGTTTCGCTTTCCACTCTTCACAATTTTTGGGTTCCTGCTTCCTTGGTTCTCCTTTCCTTATGCAAGCCATGCAGATTTCCTTTGATACCCAATCACTATAAACTATACAATGATCCCACTTTCTACCAATTTGGTTCAAAGCTCACCTTTTTTTAGGCACGTTCAGGATCCACTTCTCATTCTCGAGGGCCTTCCTTTTTAATGATTGTAAACCTTTCTCCGTGAAGCCACTCCTCTAACTCATTAGTTTTCTATTACAAGCTAATCTTTCCCTCCTTTGCATGAGTTGCGTCATGATGAATGAGCACTCTAAGATCCACATTATTTTTTAATGTTTCCTACCACCTCACTTTGTGTCATGTTCAAACTACATAATTTGCTAACCAATCTACAACTCCGTTGGCTTCACGGTAGGTGTGGGTAATTGTTACTTTTTTAAATTTTTTGATTAAAGTTTTCATCTCTATCACCATAGCCTCTATAGTCCATGACATAGAATTTTTATTGTTTAGAATATTTATGATATTCAAGGAGTCCCCTTCCAGCCATAAGTTAGAATATCCCGAATCCATAGCTAGTTTAATGGTTTGAAGGGCAGCAGAAGCTTTGACAATATGACAATTTGACTTTCCAATGGGGATTGCAATAGCATTAATTACATTTCCCATATGGTTTCTCAAGACTCCTCTGCATCCTACATCCCCTAGATTCCCTTTAGCAGCTCCATCAAAGTTTCCTTTAATCCACCCTTGAGGGGGGACATTCCAAATAACACCTAGTCTAGGATTTTCAGGTTTACCATTATAATTTTCCATTCTTAAGGGATTATCCACTTGAAATGTTGGGTTTGGATTCCTTTGTGATGAAAAATTATCCTTAATAGCTCTAATGATGTTCTGCCCCACCACCCATCAGGGAAGTTCTTTACTTCTAAAAATTTGGTTATTTCTTTCCTTCCATATTCCCCACCAAATATGGGGAAGAGTTAGTTTCCACAAAAATATAACTTCAAGATTCTTGGAGGGACAATACCAACTTTTAAAAGATAATTCCACATTTTTGTGGTGAATCCAAGCAATACCCCATAGATTAAGGATTTCTTTCCAAACTTGCTGCGTAAAAGAACAGTTCACAAACAAGTGATCTCTATCTTCTAAGCCCTTCTTACAAAGAATACACATGTTCACAATATATATTCCTCTTTTCTGTAAATTTTCTGGAGTCAAGATTTTATTTTGGAGGAGGGTCCAGAAGAAGATTTTGATTTTAGGGATGAGCCCCTTTATCCAGGCCTTCATCCACAAAGGTTTGTTGCCATTCCCCTTTGAAGTGAAAATGGAAGAAACTTTAAACTGTCCACTAGGCTCATTATGCCAAACAATCTTATCTTCAAGATTAGAGTAGAGAGATATATCATTTAGGGATAGTTGTATATTCTTGAAATCTTGATCAAGATCAGTAAGGTTCACCCAAGAGCTATTCTACTAGTATTGGTTAACCATTATTCCCAATCTTTGCTTACATCGGTCTATTGCTTCTTTATCTTGGATTTCATCTATCAAAGGTTTTCCTTTTAACCAAACTATTAAGATATGTTATCACTAATGAAGGAATCTATATAGACCCTAATAGAGTAGGTGCAATATCTAATATAGATCCCCTTAATAGTAGGAAGGAATTGAAGTCATTCTTTGGAAAAATAAACTTTGTTATCATTTTCTATGTTACTAAGAGAAAACTATTAAGATATGTTATCACTAATGAGGGAATCTCTATAGACCCTAATAGAGTAGGTGCAATATCTAATATATATACCCCTAATAGTAGGAAGGAATTGAAGTCATTCTTTGGAAAAATAAACTTTGTAAGAAAGTTCATTTCTAGTTTTGCAAAAGTTATGAAGCCACTAAATGATATACTGAACAAGGATGTCAAAATCACATGGAATGAAGAGACCAAGAAGGATTTTAAAGAAATCAAAGAGGTAATTAGATAAAATACCATCTTGATAAGTCCAAACTTTATTAAAGATTTTTATCTTTACTCCTTTGCTTCAGATCATACAATAGTCGTAGTTTTAACTCAAAAGATATATGGATGTGACCATCTAGTAGCTTTTATGAGCACCAACATTTAAAATTTTGAGTTGAATTAATATTTGATTGAGAAACAAGTATGTGCTTTGGTTATGGAAGTGAAAAAGTTCAAGCATTATACTCTTAGGAATAAGGTGCATGCAATCCTACCAGACCATGCCATAAAGGTCATGCTAAGTCAATATGAACTAGGGAAAGGAGAGGTAAGTGGATGTATATAATCCAAGAATATGACATTGAGATGAAGATTACCAAATTGGTAAGTTTCCAAGGTTTAATTTAGTTTATTACCAATACTAATCCCAAGATAAGTGTTATGTAGGTAGAGCAACAAAGTTTTAGAACCAATTAATTATATGATCTCATTATCCACTTACTAATCAATGGCTATTATCTTATAGGGTTAAGTAAATAACAAATAAGAGATTTAAGGCTCAAGGAAGCCCATATCTTGACCAATTATGGAATGTTGTATAGAAATAACTTTGAAGGAATATACTTGAGATGTGTCTCCAAGAGGGAAGTAGTTGAGATCATGATCACTTTCCATGAAAATATAGGAAGTGGACATCCATTTGGAAGGAAAATAGTACACAAAATATTAAGGGTGGGCTATTACTATCCTATAATCTTCAAATATGCTCACAAGTATGTGAGATAATACCACTCATGTTGAGTCTTCAACAATAGAGAGCTAAAGGTAGCCATGCCATTAAATGCAGTCATGATTGACAAACCTTTTACATAATGGGCATTAGAGTTTATGGGTGTCATTAACCCTAATTCCTCAGATGGTCACAAGTATGTTTTGATTGATACTAACTACTACATAAGATGGAATTAAGTAGTGAAAACTAAATAGTCCAGGACTGAAGAGGTGAACAAATTCTTATAAGATAATATATGCATAAGGTTTGACACAATAGTATCTCTAGTTTATGATAATGGATCTTCTTTTATATCCATTGAGATGACTGAATGGGCATATAATAACAACATAATTCTTACATTCTCATCAAAATATTATCCTCAAGGTAATGGAGTATCTGAATCAATGAATAAGAACTTGATGAAGGATATAAAGAGGTCTACAAATGATAAACCTAGAACATGGCACAAGCTACTTAAGCATGACCTTTGGGTAGATAGAACTAGAGTCAAATAAGCTCTCAAAGCATCACATTATTATTTGTTTATGGTCAATAACCCATCTTCCCCATCACCCTCGAGCTGCCAACATATAATTTCATATAAGAATACATAGAATATGATCAAGAATTTATAATCTCAAGGTTTTTTAACATTATTCAGATGGAAAATGCAAAAGAAAAGGCCTTTGATAATTTTAGTAGGCACTATACCATAGTGAAAAGGTGTTTTGATAAGCAATCAAAGATAAATGTGTTCAATCAAGTATATTTAGTTATTATTTAGAACAAGGTGTCTAAGCTTAAGGTTAAACATGGTAGGTTCACACCTTTGTGGATAGGCCTATATCAAATTGTTGAGATACTTGGAGACAACACCTTCAAGATAAAATACTTGTAAGGAGTAGAATTCACACTACCCAATAATAGGTTTACCTTAAGCACTAATTCTATGTTGTCCCATTTAGGGTCTTCATGGAGTAAATTATAAGATTAGCTAGAGAGAGTGTAGGTAGGCTAGATTAGATTCCTTCATATCCCTTATTTGTACATTATGCTTGTGCATATTTGTTTGCTTATTTATTTGATTTCTATTTGTTTGTTTTATATTTGGTTTATTTTATTTCTCTACTTTCTTATTTTCTTGTAATAAGTCCTTTTGGACATCCCTCATCTCAAAGTTCACATAATTACTGAAGAACTCCATAATTCAGGAATGCAGATATAACTCCTCAGCACTGGTTGATCATGGATTGTTGAAATATGAGCTTAATGATATAGTTTAGAGAAAATAGTAAAGACTAATGGATAAGTTAATTTTTATTTAATATTTTAAAATTTTTTCTAATCTAATCTTGGTTTTAAGAAGGATTGCACATGTAAGATGAAAGCTTATACTATTGGGATGTAATCACATTTGTACTTAACAAACATTATTATGTGGGACAAATTTTGTAACTAAAGATGATTATCTAAAGATAAAACATTTGAACTAATCCCTAAACCTGGCTAACCTAGTTCCCAATATTTTCTAGAAAGCCAAAATGACCCAAAAAATACAAAAATATGAGCTTATTGAAAAAATTCAAAAGCTTTCTAGGTAGATGTAATTCTAGTAATCTCCACTAGGCCTATAGATTCTTGGCTTGTAGTGAAGCAAGGCCTTAAGTGGATCCAAAGGAATTTCTATTGGGGATATGGATGCTTGGTTGGTAGAAAAGCAATACTCAAGCCTTCCCTAAGATAAATCATGGTTCCTAATGAATATCCAAGCATGCTAAAATTTAGTGTTAATGATTAAATTCATGAAATCTAGAAGTTGTTCCCTAATAAGTGGAATCAAATCACACACATATAATGACTACATCTTGATGTTTGATCCTAATTCTACATGTAAAGGCTTTTTTCAACCATGAATTGATCTAAATAATGGTGACTAATCAAGTGGAATAACTAAATTAATTATTAGTCTAAACTAGAGTCTCTAAATTCTAACATATTTCTATGTTCCCCCAAAAGTCACCATTTTTTGAGGTCAACATACCCCCATTCCTAAAAGATCAGGACCATTATGTTAAATTATGCAAATTTTGTACCTTAAATTTGAAAAATCACTTGATCAGTGTGTCACTAACACATTTTCACAATGTATTTATTTTAAGATCAACCATAACTCTTTTAGTTATCACATTTGTTCATAATTATGATTTAATCTTGCCTAAATTTGTTAACATTAGACCTTCATGTTTCAAGTTACAACTCCAATGGGGTCCATTTAGAATGAACAATGTTTGGGTTTTATGATTTAATAATAATTTGATATTTTATTATCCTTTGTCCTATTGAAAATCAAGTTAAAGTCATTTTTTATCAGCTTAAAACCCTAATTCCAATTACTTTATATCATGACCTTTGAATTGAATTCAATTTTTTATGGGAGTAATTTACACAAGAACACTTTAATTTTGTTATAAACTTAGTCTAATTTTTATACTAAGGTTTAGTCATGTTTATTAACATGACAAAACCTTAGTCTAAAAATGTATACTTGGTCCATTTTATGTCCCATGGTCCCTTGGTCTATTTTATCATTAACATGGTCTAACTAACCACTAGGTTCTTTTTGTTAGGTCTTAGACCTTAGCTAAAGCCTTGTCTTAGGACTTCATGCCATGTATTTGTTATTATTTGTGGGGTCCCCTTTATTAGGTCTCAAAACTTAGCTTAAAATTTTTATCTTAAGGTTTTAATTCACGTTTATTAACATGAAATAAAACCATATTCCAAAAACATTATGCTAAGTCTTTTATTTTCCCAAGCACTAACTTAAAGATCATTTTCATTTACAGGACCAATTGTCCACATTTTCTCATATGAATGAGATCAAAAATGCAATATTAAATTTAAAAATTCAAAGCCTCAACCCTAAGTTGATGTTTAACCATCTTCTAAAAATCAATGGCATGTTTTTGCTCAAGCAGGATTGATCTAATGGTGTGTATCGAGTCAAAATTTTAACAAAGCCCTCAAATAAGTGAGAAAGTGACAAGTTTCAAAATCTTAGCTAAATAAACCTCAACAACCAATGGCATTCAATATCATGGATCAAGATATAACAAAGCACATTTATTCATAAGAAGATGATTGAATGGTGTACAACAAACATTGAAAAGTCAAGGATGAATGTGAAGATGATAAGTGTCATAACCACAAACCAAAAATTAAATCTTAAACATATTTTAAAGATTGATGATATGAAAATGAGCATACACATTTAGATCAATGATCCTTGGAATATGATACAAAATTAAGTAGATCAAGATCAATGTAGAGTGATTGATCTATATAATCAATATCAATAGTGCAAGATCAATGTTGACATTTCAACAAAGATCAAAGTGAATATGAAAGTGACAAGTTTCATAACCATGGGAAACATAATAAAAAAATAATGACATTAAATTTCTTAGATCAAAATTGATAATTTATATTGATATTTGTAAGGATGATCTAATTATGTAAAATTAAGTGGAAATTTTTAAAAGGTAATGGTCATTTTTGGAATATCAATGAGAAAAATGTTGTGAAAATGCCACAAGGATGCCACAACGATGCCAAATTAGATCCACATAAGTATAATATGCCAAGGGAAAGATCTTGTAGACCTAATAAATTCAAGGATGTGATCTAATTAGGATCTAAGTCATGAAGCTTGCACAATTTGAAATATTTTCCACCATTAAAACATTATGAAAACCTTTAATAAATCTTGGTAAGTATAAAGACCCTAGTTTGACCCTATGATCATTAAAATAAATTTTGGGAGAGTTGAATTATCACCTATGCTATGAAAATTAAATCTAGATCCAAATTGCAAACCACTAGTGATTAATCTGAATAGATTCATAGCCATGGGAGCTTGCAAATTCATTCCTAGGAAAGATGTGGATATTTACCCAATAGGATACAATACCAAAGAACTTAGTCACCTAATGGTAGAATTTAAGGGATAAAATGAAATATTTTACCAACATATTGATGGAAGATCAAATCCCTAGTTTCAAAACCATTAACTTGGCTCATTTGAAACACAGTCATGACACTAATTATAGAAAAAATCAAAATCATGAACACATGGTATGGGAACTTGGAAATTATCCTTGAGGATGAAAAGTAGCTAGAACATAGGATGGAACTCTTGTTTAGGACCATGATCACCAATCCAACTTCACTCATCTCCATATGCCTCACCACTGATGAATAGTTTAAGCACAAAGCTACCATAGTCATGCAAGAATTGAGGATCAAAAAACAAGGGAAATTTAGGATGGATAGTATTAGGTTCAGGGACATGATCCTAATAGTAAAATAAAATGTTACTAAATCCAAGAGCATCAAAGAGCCTTTGGGAAGAAATAAAAAATATCTTAGAAGCCAAGTAAAATATGAAGATGAACTCTTTATGGAACCTATTATTAATTTGAAGCTAATTGATGAACATCATTAGAGAGCAATGAATATCTTACAACAACAACAAGGGACTTCAATAGCACAATAGGTCTCAAGGTTAGTTAGATAAGGGATATTATTTTTGAAACTACAAATTTCAAAATTTTGAGAGGGAATATTATTTTTTAAACACATGTACAACTTATAAAACACATTTTCTATAGGTTAGTTCATTAGGAAGAGTCTATTGTATTCTATAACTTTTATAGAAGGCACAACTATCCTAACACTTGTATTTTTGTAATTAGATATGGATGATTGACATTCTTCCTTACATTATATACAAAGAGTATTTTAAATTGTAAAAAGGGATAGATTTTTTTGATCCAAAACCAATTGTAACTTTTGAGAAATTAATATAAGTAATTTTGTAAGGTTTGTCCAAATTTTCTTGTGCCTTTCGTTATCTTGACTTCTCTCTCACTTTTTTGTTCTGACTTCTAAATTTTAATAGTTCTTATGAATTCCTAGTGAGTAAATTTGAATGTAGAGTTATTAACTTGTGCCAATGCTAGGTTAATTGAAATTTCTTAGGTCTATTTCATTTTATTACTCTTCTTGTATTTGGGTTAATGATGTTTTCTTGTAGGGGTAAATCTTTAAAGTGAACTTGGTTCTTATTTCAATTGTTTACCACATTCCTTAGATTCTTGCCTAATGTGTGATAGGATTTGAGCTTACACTAATTCATGTCATACAATGGTTAAGTGAATGCCTAGGTGATATTAAAACTTTTTCATGATGTTTGGAATGAAGATCATCAACATCTCTTCTCTACCTTACCTTTCCTTTTGATTCTTTTTTAACTAGATCACTATAGTTTAATTAACATTGTATATATCCATCTTATATTAGTTCCTAGATTGTATTTGGATCATAATTCATCATTCTTATCATAACATACTTCATATTTTGCATATATTAACTATTTGGCCATGATGGCTCCCAACCACCAAACATTATAAATATTGTAAAAAATTCCACTTGCTTTACCTCTATTCCATCAACAAATAACATGATTATCATAACCTATAACTCATGCACTAAATTCTTAGAATTTTAAAATGATAATTGTTCTTGAACACTCTGGGCACCTGTGACACATATTCAGCCATCAATAATGTAACTTATAAGTATATAGGGTTTATAATATATAAGTGAAAAAGCATAATGATGATAAATAGATCTATAGCTAGTTAAGTAATTTACAAACTCAGATAAACAATATTCTAAAATAAATGTTGAGATATAATAAAATAGATAGTATAAATATGCTAGATATTTAAATGATAATTAAAATAAGTTACTTATTTCATTATGATGCTAATGAAAATTTAGATCTAGCACATGTAAGAAACAAATTGGAAGATGATTTTATAATAGTTTCTATATTCTAGATTAAGTGCCTCTATAACTATGGACACTTGCATCATCTTGGGATGGTTACATTGATGTTAATTTTTATATCAAATATAGGTTTCCTATATAAAATAATTACTAAAACTAGATGTGACCACCTAGATGATTTTGGGTTCTATGTCACCTTTGATCTAGTGTATTTAGATCTAGGTCATAGGTTGTCATTCCTTGTCAAATAGTAATTTGTATAGGTCTATTCTAGGTTAATAATGAATGGGGGTTGATCTTATATTTATACCAATATTTTTGGAGAAAATATCACATTAAATAACTTAGGATGACTCTGGGAAAACATTTCAATTGCAAATTGGATGACTTTAGGGCATTGGGCACTAATGTTAGGGTAGGATACTTATGTCGATATAGGCATCAAGATGTAATGCAAGTGTTTGGAGAGTAGGAAAATATGTATATGTCACAAGTTTGTACAAGTGGATAATAAGAAAGTTAAATGCATTTTGGGTAAGATAAAGGGTTTGATTGATTAGAAGGATACTCGTTAGACTAAGAGATGACTAATGATAAGAGAGATAATATATGTAATACTTGAAGAAGTGAAAAAGGATTAAAAATGAGAGAAATAGTTAATGTCTAAGTTTTCCAATTGTAAAATACTAAAGTTCTACATAATTTATCAATATCATCTGTAGTTATGTTGATTCTTCAATAACTCTTCTTTTGGTGCACTTATAGATGCATAGATTCTTGTAAACCTACGATGATATCTGATTTAATCCAATATTTTCATGAAATCCTTTTATGTCTCAATAAATGATATCTTTATGATAATTTAAATTTTGAGTAGATCTACCATCAAACCACTTTTTGAATATTATATGACCTAGTAAAGTATCAAATGGTGTGAAAAAACACATTTCTTAAAATTGGTAGAAATGTTAAAATATTGACATCTTTGTAACATAAATGGTATCACCTGAACATGATATTTGATCAAACCATAAAATCTCTAATTATTAATATACACTTATAAAAAATCATGTATAAAATATCTAAATTCATTCACCATTATTTATCTAAACATAATTAGTGTATTTTTCAATCTTAATGGAATAATTATATATATAATGTATTCCCATTCCATGGAAAATGTAGTATTACATTGATCTTAATGTATTATTCATACTTTATGATAACTATAAAATCCATTATTGAAGGAATGGATCTCTCTTCTTATAACACTTTCTAATATCTCCTTGTTAAATAGAGTTGGGAAGGGATCATACAAACAAGCCTTATTCAACTATCTATAGTCAACATTAATACATTTTTGTTTATTTTTATTATTTTGAGTCACCATAGGACACATCCATGCTCTTTCATATATATGGGTTATTATTCTTCCCACTATCATCTTATCCAACTCAATTTTTAATTTCACATTGACATTGGGATTTATCTTGTATGTCTATTTTTGTAAAGGTTTTATATCATCATTTAACTATATTTTCATAGTCCCAATTTATTATTTTATTATTTTTATATCCATGAATATTTTTAGGAATAGATCCTAAAATTAAATTATTAATTATAGTCTCTTTTATACTTATTCTACGTAATAATTTCTTACTTTTGTTTCTTTGGGATTACCTTTTGCAGCTATATTTTTCTCTCTTATGTTAAGCAGTTGCTAAAAATATTGTGTTTTATCCTTTATGGTATTGATTAGTAGTCTCTCTCCTTTCTCAATATCTATTTTAATGTTTTTTGGTTTTTCCTCATCCTCCTCCTCTTGTTTTGTAATTTATTTTCAATATACCATATTCTTACATTATTTTATTTTGATGTTTATTTATGCATTCTTAGAAAACTCTATTATGATTGTACCAATTTTATCCCAGTCATCCATCTATCCTAACATAATTTTTTATAATTTTGTTTTATAGTAGAATATTTTATAAATAAGAATGATTTTATCTTTTTTAATGCTCGATAGACCTTGGTATCCGAGTCCCAAAATTTAAATGTTAAAAAAAAAATCTATTTTTATGTCCTCCCATCTACAAGTTCCTTTCTACATATTTTGATGCATATAATATGTTTTTGTAAAAGTTTCTAGTATCTAATATAATAATTATTTGCACAAGTGTTTGTCAATTTTGCCTCTTGTAGTCCATAAATTTTTACATTATTTAATGTGTATCCTTAGATTTGTTATTAAATCATAGTGTCTTATTTATGAAATAATAACTTTTTGATTTAATAAACCTTGTTTTAAGTAATACACAAAAGTTTTTTGAACTTAGGATAGTTGATTTATGGGTATTCCACCATTGTGAAATAATGATGGTTAATGTGTAATTGATGGCATGTAACCTTATTTCCTCTTGGGGGAATACCCTTATCATCTACTGCAAGTAATATTACACAATCCCAATGCTGATAATTTTTGGTATTTTTTTATGGGAAGATCATTCTATGTGGTAATTCATTCTTCTCTACAATAATGAATTTGTAATGCAATTACGTTTCCACCCTACACAATATTTTACTCATGTAACATACATTTATTACTATTTGCTTTGACTACCCATACTTCAATCTCATCATTCAAGGTTATCTTTATCACTTCATCTTCCAATACTATTTTCACATCATCATTTAGTTCATGATCATCTTCTAATTCTATAATTTTTATAGTGTATATACACCTATAAGGTCATCAAAGTCACTTTCGTTGTCATCACTCCCATTCTTGTTTATAATGTAAAAGGGACTACCATATAATATACTTTGAATATAATCTCTTCTTCCTTAGATTTTAATGAACCATTACAATTAAAAAACCATTCTAAGTTTAACAAGGTAGGGTAGGCTATATCATACATGTAAACAACTATAAAATCTACATTTCTTTTTAACCCATAAAGCTAACTTTTACTCTATTAAGCTTCTAATTGGAGAGCATGTTCTTCCATAAGTAATTGAAATATTAGAAGTTATGGAATGTAGTTATGGTTTACTAAGTATCTCTCATGTACTATATGATAAGACATTTATGTCTATGCCAAGATCCAATAATATTTTTCTTATCTCATGGCCATTTATTTTGATATTTAGAAAAATTGATTTCTTATTCCACTTCCTATTCATTTTAAACACATTCTTTTAATTTTTATTATGGGTTTTCTCAAATTTTTGAGCTTTATGTTCTCTTTATTTCTTATTCTAGTATTTATATAATTGGGTCAACTTAGTCATCAAATATTTATTTTTGATTAGTTTAAAATTCATTATAAATCCCCAATCTCCTTTTCATAAAAGTAAGTTAGTTTGAACTGATCTTGATCTTGTTTTTATTTTATGATTTTTTTATTTTCTACACTATGCGGTCATGGTAATGTATATTGTATTTTCCCCTTAGTATTCATTTTCAATTTTGGTTTATACTAGTAGACAAATATTTTACTTTCCCTATTCTTATTCCAATGTGAATGCTTACTTCCATTCATGGTTTTCAGTCATCATTATTAATATTGATAGCCTTATTATATGGTCTCTCCTTTTGTTATTTTATTGTCTCTTGACATTATCTAATTTTTTTCATTTTTTTTTGTGGATGGACCTTTTTATTTATCTATAATATTATCATCTCATGCATCTAATTAAACTTAATTACACTTCCATTTTGTACCTTATTACTTTGGTAAATTTCTCAAAATTTTCTCATTTTCTTGGGAGAGATTTTACTAACTCAATATCTATTCCACCATTATTATAAAATTGTGTCACCTTAGATAATGAGAATGAGTCATGTGTTTCTTTTTCATGACATAATCCACAATCCACCTATGGTTCCTCAACATAGTTTCTATAAATATGTCTAAATTTTCCACACTTGTAACATGTTCGTGGGGGTCTCTCCTAGTTATAACACTGGTTATAATTTTGATTGTAAACTCTCCCCATTTGGTAATTTACTTCTCCTCCATTGTATCCTCCTTTATATCTTCCCTAGGAACCTCCTTTATACCCACCATAGTTGGTACTATAATAATAGTTTTAGGTATATTGGGAATGAAAATATTGAATTGAAAGATGTGTTTGATACTATTGACTAGGGTGAAATATATTAGGGTTAGACCTAAGTAATTGCAGTGGTGGCATTTTCTGGATTATCAAAACTCTTGTTTGACTAGTATGTTGTACATCTAATAGTGTATCTATGGAAGATAAGGTATGCTTATAGTGATTAAAATTCCCAAAATTTGTGAAATACATCAATTGAATCATGGGGGGATGCAAATAATTGGGCATAAGTGTTAAAGACATTGATCATATACTCGATAGATTCCACAATACATCATGTTTCCATATATCACCTGTTGAATGGGATGAGACATTCCCACAAGTGTTTTCACTGATCTTATAACTAGTTCTCTTTTAACCATGTCATTATGGGGACACTATATCCTATAAATCTATTATTTATAATAATAAGTGCAACATATTCTTTCTTGCAGTGGGATATTCTTGATTTACAGTGAAACAAAATACCTTTCATTTGTATAAAATATTTTAGTTTGAGTTATTATAATTAAAATTATAGTCTTTCCATAATGTATTTTAATGATTTATTTGTGTCATGTATCCATGACTGAGCTTCTAACTGTGATACTATCTCTAAAATTTCAATAAATTTATTAAATATTTTTTCAATAAATATTAGCTCAAAGGTATGGGATCAGTATATAAATAAATAATTCAATTATTTATTTTTAATTTAATGTTTCATTTAATTTCCACACTATCTATTTAAATATTTGATCATAGTCTTTTACTATCTCCTTTTCCTTTTGTATCAAATATCTCATCTTACTGACACTTTTAGTTACAATGCCAATATAGTGAATATGTCATTTAAAGTATTTATGACATTAACCGATGTATTTGGATGATCAAAATATGTTTTCATACACCATTTAATGGTATCATACCTTAGTGTTATGATGAATTAAAAAAAAACACTCCTCATCTTCAATATTGTGACTCTTATAATATGAGTCTAACACAAACACATTTTCTTCTTCATCCTTCATATCTTTTCTAAATAGTGGTAAATTAATTCTAATTTTTACCATTTTAATTTTGGCAGGCGGTGTATGAATGCCATTAGTAGTATTTTTACCAATATTAAGTGGATTTATTGTACTTACTCCTACATTTTTTTTTTCTATTTCTTATATTTAACCAAAATTTACTTACATACCTTATCTCTATTTAACTCATCTTATAAGTATATTCTTCTTGACACTTCTACAATAGTTATTACAAATTATATTTAATTTTAAATCTATTAACTAAAAAATTTATATTTATATGCTACTTTTTATCCAATATATATATTTATCTTCATTTAAGAGATGGATATTTGTGTCTATTATAAAGTGGAATGGGGGATGGTGATTAGTCTAAAGGGTTCATTTAATCTTAGGACCTCTTGTGGGTCAGGTTTGGAGGAGTCATGTTATTTTGATTCTATTATTCATTATCTTCTATCTCTGACTAGTTTTATTCTTTAATGTTTTCATTAAATAATCTCTCTTCTATTAATTTATCTTCCTTCTTATATTTATTCTATATACATATAGTATGACTACTAACACTTATTTATAAATCACCTTTCTCTTAAAGGTCAATATCTCTTTTAACCTCTATTTTATCCTTTATATTATATGTATAAATCTTATCTTGATTAATTAATATCACCCTTACTTCAATTATTAAAATTTATTCCCTTGGTTCCACTATATAACTAACATCTCATATTTTAATAACATTCTCATCATCTCTTCTTCTATTATTCTTTAGGCGTCATCCATTTTAGAATAAATTAATATTCATTAGTTGGTATTTCACACCCAAGGTTTTGAATATTTTGGGTGTTTTAAATAGTGTCTAAATATAACAATCCTTGTCGCATGTCATTAATGATTTTTTTAGTGCATGATATAATATTTACTCTATTATAATTATCTCACTAGCCTTGTCTATGCCTTATTTTAGTTTGAATAGTAACTCATTTAAATGTGGTAGAGGGATATATTGTAGGTTTTCAATGTGAGGACTTATACTAGTAGAGGCTAGATTATTTTCATCTACTATAGTATTTATTTTTAATAATATTTCTTCTCTTTCTTTTTTCTACATCTCTTTCATAATTTCTAACTTAATTCTTTCCTCCTTAATATATTTTATTATCTCTTCATTATTATCCTAAATATCTTTATTTATCATGATACTAATATATCATTTTTTATTAATTAACTTGCTCTTGACTTGATACTTTATTTCCCATCCCACTAGTTTTTAAACCTCCCCTAGCCATTTAGACTGAATATTTCAAGTGGTCACATCTTTTGATGATCCCGATTCTTTCCACCTACCATCCATCCCTTAGGTGCTTGTTCCCTAAAATAAATAATTACCTTCTTTTACTAACCTTCCATCCATAAAACAATTTTGGATGAAGAGTGGTAATTTTTACAAGAAAATTTTCCTTGACTCTTCAACAAACTCAACTTTATTTGTGTCAAATCTTGTCCAACCTAGATTATCCCAGACTATGATAAATGAGCCACATGTAGTTTTGAACCAATAATAAATAGATTGAGTTAAAGGTGTATCAAAAAATTATAGTGCCTTAATATTTTCCATAATTTAATTTATAAGTTTATTAATGTGGACTCTACAATAGTTTGTATGTTGTGCTTGCCATAGTTCCTAAGGCCATAGATTTTATATGAATGTGACCCAAAATTCTTCATCTTTTGTCAAAATAATGATGACTTTACCATAGGTTTTTAGTTTCATGGTGGATTTTTTAGTATTTCTTCCCATCACTCTTTTATTTATGTTAATGATTGCTTCTATAAATATATTGGATACTTTCTCTTGGATATTAGTTAACTGAAGTCTGTGTGGTGCCATCAAATGTTTACATAAAATATGAAATTATTGGATACATATGGTTTATGTTATTTAAGTTAAATTCATTTAATACTAATGTGATTTAGAGGTTAGTATTTTTTAGACACAATTATCTCATACATTCATTAAAAATAAGTAGGTGTGCTTATTCACAATAATCAATGCACAATAATTCATATTGTAACTTCTCTTTATTTATATTGATATAAAGTTATTTCATTTATTTATATTATACCACTATTAACTACAATAAAGGTTAATTTTGTCTATAACCTCTTTATTAATCTTTGTTAATATATTTTTTCTCTTCTCTATGCTATATCTTCTATATTATAATGTTTCAATATTAATTACAACTAGATACCTTACAATTTAATGGTCATGTTTGTGTGAGACATGCCTTTTATTTAATCAAGCATTATTCTCTTATCATAAGGTTTAATTCTTTTCCATGTGGCCCAATATATAAAATCCTTTGTTACATCATACTAGAGATGTTTTCTATTGATGTAGTAATGGTAAAGTGTCTACAGTAACTATGGTTTAGAATTTTGACTAATGACGATCCTACCAACAAATATAGTAGCTTATTAATATGGAGGTATAATCTTGCTCAAGGTATTTTAAGCTCAATAAAATGAATATGAAATAAGGAGGAGTCTTTGTATTCTTGAATTAAGGACACCTAGGCCTTATTCCTTTCATTTTTCCCTTCACCTATAAAATATATTAAAAAGTGATAGAGATCAAAAGAGATCATTTATGTACCAAAAAGTAGACTCAATGTAAGCATATCTATATCTAATATATTTGTTTATTTACATTAGTATATATTTTTTTTACTAATTTTTAAATTAGTATGTTGTTTTCATTTCTTGCATCACCTGGATTATATTTATGATTATACTAGTGTATGATATCTAGGCTTATGAACAAAACCATAGTTATATTCCATTATCCATGCTTAAGTTAGTTCTTATTAATATTTTCTACTTGTGTATGAAAAGTATACTCTAAATATTAAATAAATATTAATAGATACGAGCTTATTCTTATGGAGGTATTTCCTTGCTCAATGTCTTTGAAACTCAATAAAAGGAATATGAACTAAGGAGGTTTCCCTTAGTCTTTATAGTCCTTAATTAAGGACACCTAGACATTCATAATTTGAATTCTATGCATTCACCTACAACACATATAGAAAATTTCCTTTATATCTAAGGAGAAAATTGATGCATTGAGAATTTGACTCAATGTCATCACCATCTCTAACCTATTTCTTTATTTACTTTGGTAGATAGATATATTCTCATCATTTTTAAAGTAGTGTGTTGTTTTCACTTCTCCCCTCACCTATATTATCATTATTCTTATAAATGCATTTTTTATATAAGCCTATAGAGACAACCATAGTTAAATTACTTTATCCATGCTTAGGTTAGTTATCACTACTTTTGCATGTAGTTACAATATCTTATAACCATTCAGAATTTATTTCTTCTTAGTAAAGCTTCTTACCATCTCATATCAATGTTTTTCTTATTTTAAATTTCTCTGATTTGTTTTCCTTATTATTTCCATGTTACCCCTATTACAAATAACTCTTGATTTCATCTTTTTCACACTTTTTTTAGATAAAAATTATATGTAGTTAGTCATAGAATGTTTTTATCTCTTTATTATATTAGAGAATATTTATATTATTGACCATATTCTCCCATTACACATTTTATTCAACCTAATGTGAATCATATCCCATTACTAGTTATATTGTCTTCATGTTTCTAGATTTATTTATTCTTCTCATTACCTTTACATCTGATTAACCAACATATACATTATGTGAGCTCAATATGAATATTATACCACCACTAGGTTAAATTTATTCACATTTATAGTTCTCAAAATTTTCAAGCATAACTTATTTTTCAAATTTATTTCCAATTAACTTCCCTAAATATTTGTTTTCCATTTAAAAATTACAATATTTATAGAAATTTCAAAATAAAATTAAACAAAAATTTTAGGGACTCTATACCAAAAATCCAAATCATGTGTACTTAACTAATACTAACAAGAATTTTTAGTGACCTACCACTTTCAACTTTACTATCCCCTAGGATCACATTTCTAATAATTGTAATATGGCTTGAAATAGAATTAAATGTTATGTTTCATACATTACCAAGAAATAAGAACAAATAAAATCCCATGAAACCCAATAACACCACTAAAATACATTTTTTTCTTGAAAGCCACTCAAAGAATAGAAGCAAGGATCTTTTAGTCATATATGATATCATGCTATGTAATTTTAAAAACATATATTCTCCTCCATGTAACTTTACTATAAGACTTAGGCCAAGTCAATTCTCTATTTTACCAATGTCTTCTACATCCACCATGCCTACTTTAACTAAAAGCATGGAGGGTCTTATCTTTGGTTATCCTACCTAAAGATATTACATTAACATCAATATTAATGACATTTTAAGTTATTATCATCATGCTACCCAAACTTATAATTTAACCAAAAACGCACCTAACACAACATAGGTAATGTTTTAGCTCATAAAATGAATGGATATCATGAAAACCATGGTTCTCAATAATTAATACAATGTAAAACCATCTCATGAAACTACAATGAAAATCTAAACTAGTTAATTTGATAATTTTTAATCAAATTTCCCCCAACACCATTATAAATCATCTTTGGAACTTCATTTTTCAACTTTTATTCACAATAAATTCATTAAAAACCTCTAAATTGAGCCCTTATCACCTCAAATTATAAACATTTTAATTTGTGTATTTTATACTAATATATCATATAATGAATCCAATAACCTTGCTTTGAATATAAAGGCCTTTGGTAACATCTATAGTTATTTGATTATAGTTATTTGATTGAATTCCACACCCTTGATGCTAAAAAATACTTATTAAACCCCTAATAAGTGATTCTCTATAATGGTAGAATCAACGTAAATCTAGATATTTAACTAATTTAGAATACTTAGTAAACACACTGATCCAAGAATTCGAATGTCATGAATTTATTCAATTTTATCAATTATAAACAAGTGGATCATGAGACTTCCCAGAACTTCATTAAACATTGGAAATCACTATCTAAAAAATCAAAGTAAAACACATTTGAATATATCATCTTCAACAATTTTACAAGTAAGTTAAAATATAAATTTAAATACATCATTAGGTCTTCCATTCCTAATTAATTAGATGAAATCTTTGATAAATATAAATTAAATCATCATCTCTTAAGATAACATGACACTACTTAACCTAAAAAATAACATGAATGATTATGAGACCTAATAAAAATAATAATGTTACCAACAATGATGTTGTCAACACTTATGATTATAGTCATTATTTTAATATGATTATTCATGTAATAATGTTATGAGATTCTTAAGAAGTGGATCTTTCCCCACCCATAGTAGGAAACAATTTCCAAACCCCCTCCTTCCAATAACCAAAGTTATTATCTACATGAACCTCTCAACCTAATAGAGTTTAGAAAGTGGCTTATT
Source organism: Torreya grandis (assembly GCA_037957365.1). Classification (NCBI taxonomy): domain Eukaryota; kingdom Viridiplantae; phylum Streptophyta; class Pinopsida; order Cupressales; family Taxaceae; genus Torreya; species Torreya grandis. The sequence goes on from JARHVA010001012.1 coordinate 3,135,005, forward strand.
ATACCAATACCCCAATATATAAATAATAGGAAACCTAAACCATAGTTTTATAACCTATAAAAATTTTATTGGCTTTAAGTTGGTTAGGTTAATTTTATCTATACTTTAGCATATGATTTTTTCCTTAGTCATAACCTTTAATTTGATGTTATGTCAAGAGAAATATTAAAATTTTAAACATGGTCACTAAATAACTAAACTAAAGCATCATTCCTTTAGCTAAGATAGTTCTCACCTTGAAATTTACCAAAATCCTCTATCTAGTCATTCTCAAAACACCAATAAGCAACCCCTAGAAGAAAGCAAAAATGTTTCTCAACCTCAAATTCCTAATAAATTAGTTCTAGATTATAATGTTATATATGTAATAGTTAACATTTCCTCATCCATTCAATTATAGGACCTTGTTAACTGAATACCATAAAATGCATAATAGGTCATAAGGATACTATACCTAATACTAAATATGAGAAAAAAACACTTTCCAAGACTTACATAATTGTTAAGGAATATTATAAAGTTCAAATCTTAGTATCAATCCTTTTTTAATCTCTAAAATAAAATAAATCATAAATTTCTAATAGGATTAGACATATTGATTTAGTTTTTTTTAAATAGTTTGAATAAACCACATTGATTTATTCCTTTTTATCATTCTATATTAATAACTAAATCAACATGGCCAAACTAATTTGATTGAAAACACAAGGAATTGAGATAAATTATATATTTTATTTTAACTAACTTAACTAGATTTAATGTGTTGGTCCTATTTAAAAATGAACAACACTAAGAAAATTCAAGTCCAAATTATTTGATAGTTAGATTTAGTCTTGTTCAAACCTACTCTTTTCTTACAAGGACATCCCTGAACCACCACCTATGGGGAAAGAAGACAAGTTTCTTTGTTCCAAACAAAGCATAGTGGAACAATGTGAAGAGATTTATTTCCACATTGATTCTATAATGGATACAAATTTATGTCTCAAATTTACAATCACATATATGATCCCTAATGAGATATATCTTTGTTTGGATGGCCCTCCTTTATTTATAACATTTGAATTGGTGATAAATTAGTGAAAATAAACCTCATGGATAAAGGTTTTATTAATTACATCACCTATTTTGAATTCATAAAATACATTTGGTATTGTACTAACAACTTTAAGTCAACCCATGACACATGATAATGATATCATCATAGAAAAATTTCTCCTTAAGGATGCATTTTTATTCCTATAATAGTGTCTCCTTAGATGGTTGGGTTGAAGGTTGTGATATTTTTATATACCAATTCTAATCATATAATTCTTGGTCATCCTTGGACTCATTACATGAAGGCATAACTTTGTTTGCATACTAATGCCTTAAATTTACATAGTGAGAGTTATTTAAAAGATTCAAGGTGATACTATCCTTATAATTTTTAACAACTCCAAGAATGCAGAGTCTATTAAATACATATCCTTGGAAATTTTTCTAGTATCCCATTTTGACTATATCAAATTTTCAACCATTTTGTTAACGCATCAAGATTTTATATGGTCACCCAGAAATTGTATGTAATATCCCACTAAACCTCCTTAATTATAATGAAGATGAACTTGACAAGATTAATATAAAAATAAAATATCTCATCTCCTTACCAATATCATAGATTAGTTATTAGATATTATTTGAACATGTTATTAAAAAATGGACACTTATGAGATCCCTACCACCATCATTATAATAAATAAAACCATCACTAAAAAAAAACCTTATAGTGACATCGTAGTTAAATCCCTCAACCTATATATCACCAAATCCAAATTATGATGATGATTATATATTATACGAACCCTTCTTATTTTTGCATTCCCAAAAAATATAGTCTTATTTTAGAAGTAATCTCTTAAATAATCCACTGAGCAAGTGTCTTTTAATTCTAACATCAACATGATTACTCTTTTTTGTTCTAATATGCACAATGTTTCTCCCAATTTTATTTTCCTATTGATAAACACAATGAAATGTATGTGTATCCTTATTTTTACATCTCAAAATGTGTATCCTAATATAATAATATTTTTTTATCTTCTCACAATACATTTATGGGTTAGTTTCTATATTATATGGACTTAATGTCCACATTTTTATGATTATCTTCATAGCATTCTCCACACTCATTCTCACATTGGTATATTTTTTTATACATTCTATGATTTATTAATTTTTATTCCTCTTGATATGTTGAACAAGTTAATCCACTAATAGCCTTGAAGATCTCTTTAAGAGAGATAAAAACTTAATTTTTTACCTTTTACTATCTCATCTTGTATTTAAACCTTAATTATATAGCATGTAAGATACATTAAGAGTACTATATGTCATAAAGACAAGTTCCTACTAAAAAATTCTAACATGTTCATTTACTTAGGTGATTTTTTAGCTTTCATAAGATGAGTACAAATTCTTCAAATAATGTTAAATATCTATGATATCATTTGGATTTACTTAATATTGATGAATTTAACTTTTATCTTTATTCAAATATGAATATTTAAATATTAAATCCAACATACATCCATAGAAATAAGGATATTTATTATATGTATAACAAGTGTTGTTTAGATAGATGTATAACTACCCAACTACATTTCCATAGGTTTCAGAGGCCACAACCTTAGGCTACCCATGAACATTCACATGACACCCATAAAACAAAGGAGAATCCTCTATTCATGGACTAGGATGGCCAATATAAAAGTTCTCTTTAAATTTATAAACTAGTATACAAATAAGATATCATAACATAGATCACATGTATGATTGGATGGTATATTAGTGGGTCTTACGGTGGTCATAGATATAATAGATGTAAATCCACACTCAAATTTAAGGGTGTAGGGTTATAAATCCTATGACAAATATATGGGATATGGTTCTAACTATATACCAAATTAGATCAATATTGTAATGGTAATAAAGGTGTATCAAGGATATAATAAGGAAGCACATGTAAGAAAATAAAGAATAATGGTAAGCTAGATCCAATATAGTTGTAAACATTAAACTAAGAAAAATGTAAATGGCACAATGAAAGAATATAAGTATAGTTTATGAAACCTAAAGTGGCAGTGGAAAAACAAGCACCCTATAGTTATATCATCTTATTCAGTATAAGGATAGCTTAAACAATGACAATAATAATAATGTTACTATAAAAATAAGTAGATAAAATGTAGCTACAAAGTAAATATTTGAAAGAGAATAAAGATATAGATAATTAAATTTTGGTGGAATCACTAGTGCATAAATTTCCCCTTAGCTCTAATTTCACTTTTCAAGAGATGTTTAAAGATGAAGTCCTTATTTGAAAATATGAAGACCTAAATATCTTTAGTTTGGGACTCTAATAACTAGGGGTACCTCCTTGACTCAACTTCTACTATTAAAATTTAAATACCCTAGGTGAGACTTGACCTTAAAGTATAATAATTTAACTTATAACTCATCCTTTTATTCTTAAGGGTAGAAATGTGAGATAAATAAAATTAGATGAGTGTAGTGTGTGTTAAGAATGATAATTATGAACCTTATATACATATCCAAACTAAAAATAACCTAAAACTCTAAGCGGATGCCATTAACTAGGACAGTACAACCTAAAGGGTGTTCTATAACTCAATATTGTATTTTCAAGGCCCATACAATAATGAATACATTTACAAAATCAAAACTATATTGTCATAGATAATACAATACATGGATAAATAGGTAGGAAAAAATGTATTGGTCAAGCCTATACAAAAGTAATATAGAGTGGCTAGAAAATAGATAAAAATTAGAAAAATAAGGAATATGGAAAAATAATTAGAGGAGGTTAATCTGATACTAATTAAATTATTATGGAATAGTATGTAATAATTACTTTTAAATTACCATAATCCAACCCACCCATTTTCCCAATGAAATCCTTAGGATGTGTACTCAAGGAGATTCATGTGTTGAAAATTATTACAAGGTAAATCGTTAGTAAAGTGATATATAGGAAAAATATTAGGTACAAAAATTGGCATGTTAATAATAATGTAACATTATATGGTGATTTGGGAAATATACATAACAACACAAAAGCAAAAATAAAAACAAAATATGAAATAAATATTGATAAGTAAATAGTGTAAAGTAACATATACATACTTTGACTTACCTTTTCATATAAATGATGCATGAAAATATAATAGTCTCAATTTTGGTGGATGTAATAAGTGAATTTTTAATCCCTAAAGATATAAGGATAAAAATGGATAAAATCAAAATATACATACACAAATAGTTATTTAATTCATGTAAATGAAAAAAACTCTAAAATTATTGTAAATCCTATAAAAATTTGTAATAGAAGATTGATAAGGCCAAATTAGAACATCTAGTCATATAAAATGTCATTTCAATGCAATGAGTGTCACTTGAGACCAACCTATCCTTAGCTTAGCCTTAGACCTATATTAGGGTATATTTTGATGCTTTTCTAATTTATATATCCTTTTCTAGTTTATATATGCACTTATCCCATGCTCAAATATACCAAAAATCCACATTAGGCCATTTCCTAGGCCTCCAAGACCCTTGTTCACCTCTTCCATCCACCTGTATAGTATAATGACCTTTTGGTCTATTGAACAATGTGTTATTGGAAAAGGGGTAACACTATTGACCATAAGCCTTATTTAAACTTAAAAAATATATTTCCACTTTCTAAAGTATTTTAAGGTTGGCTTAGACTCATTTCATATATTGACAAGAACCACAACACTATATAAAGACTAATATCATTCATTTATCCCCTGGATGGAAGATAAATTCAACTCTCATGAATAAACCTAGAAATAGTTGTGAAAATTAGGGTCATTAATCCCTATTCTACCCTACTTTTACATATACCCACATAAAGTACCCTAGAGCCTAGATTACTTAGGTTTTTAGTCTCAATCCACACTCAAAGCATTCAAATCAACACTCATACTATCATTCACTTGCACTTTCACCAAGAATTATATTGGGAGAACTACAAAGGGCTTGATCTCATTTCAAGGTATTGGTATGTAGGCAACACTCAATACATGGGGTGTTGAGCTCATGTCCAACCTACCCTACTAATACTAATTTAATTATAATTGTGTTACTCCAAACCCTAGAAAGCATGGAAGCCTAGGGTTTAATATTGAAATTGATAAAAATAAAGAATAAATAATGATTCAGGACTTGATCACCCAAAGACAAGATTATTAGAACAAGGTAAACATATTCCTATAAAATTACTATTATATCTTCTCAATGTCATTAGTGTAGTATAAGAGGACACTAGTGTAATGTGATATTGGCATAGGGATCACACTATTATTTGAAGGAGACTCTAACACCTACCTCCTATTTATGACACTTTGGACTATTCTTGTACCAATTTCTATCCTACCACTTGTTTGCCTTAGTCATTTTTATAGCTAAGTATCTCTTTTTTAATTCATTGTTATTTATAGGCTAAGAAAAAAATCAATTATTGTAAAAATAAATGTCTATTAACATTGACATATTTTTTCCCTAATTTATATACTCTTCTCTTTACCTACTTAGGGTTTTACATTCCATAATTCCAAAAATAGATAAATCATTTGGTGAACCCAATGTCATTACCTAAAATAGTACCAAGTATATAAACTATCCCATAGAGACCTTTATTAGAGAGACCCCTACATCAAAAACATGTTATAGATTTTAGACACCCTCTTTCTACCCCAATCACAGCCAAATTAGTGATATTGATTCCCTACAACACTTTACATATAACATCCATGATAGTTATAACTCCTACCAGATGGATCCCCAAGATCCCTAAAATTCATGGGCTAGTTTTATCATCTCCATAGATTCATGGCCACACTACACAATAAAATTCAACAATAAGTTATTTATTACATCTAGTTTCTATATCTTAGATACTTACACATCACTAGTTGATCCAGGATGATCCATATATGCTCTGAAAATGAAGTCATCAAATTGCAAATTGATCATTGACACAACATAGAGCTCATCAAGAAATTTTTGGAATAATTTAAATGGGTCAAATTTGAGCCTGTATGTACAAGATATCATGAGTTGAAGTATCCATATTAAACAAGGCAAAAAGGAGACACAATTTATGTGGCATAGTTATAGTGGACCGATCATGTGATTGACAAGTGATAATGAGTTAATGAAAAAAAATTGGGTTTGGTTTATAGTTCATCTTTGACTGACATAAAAGGCTGGCTATGGGGATCATAGCTAGTGGAGTCTAATTTTGTCTCAAAGGGGGATCCTAACACTGATAGAGATTTAGTGCATTTGGTTAGACATTGACAAGTGTTGAATTTGGAGTGGTCCCTGTGGTGGGTCCTCAAGCTGCCACATGGTTTACCACCACTATAATATTCCATGGTTGAATTTTAGTAATAGTCACCTAGTGACTATATGTTTATGTAATTAATTAATTACCATTCCAAAGACCATCAAAGGATATACCAACCAAACATTCCAACCTACCACATCATAACTGAAGTTCAACTTGCCATGTACCAAGTCCAAACAACATGCCAAGATTTCCACGTTTAATGCCAAGACCAAATGATAATGTTTTGGCATTATCCACTTCATGGACTATACATTTTTAAGACATTAAAAAACCATGAACTTCATGGTATTTCAACATTAAATTTTGCACCCACTTACCAATGTGGGATAATATATTTGGACTAACACCAAATGCCATGCCATAGGATTCGAACCTAGGCATTTTTGGTAAAATGATAATGTTCCCACCATTGCAACCATGGACCAAAGCACTATATAAAGTTCTTGAAATTATATTTGAAAAAATATTTTTACATGAAATACACGGCATGTATAAGGTTGTTTAGAGACTTAGGGAGAAATCTAAGTGCCTTAAACTTTGTATTTGGTTTGATAGTATTATTTTAATATAGATTATGCCTGAGATGAAGATTTGAGAAGACTTCTAAAAGATTGTAAGCTATTTTGTGATAATTTTAATAGGATTGATCCCCATTGGAATGGATCTAGAGACATAGGCCATTGTGCTAAACTCTGTTATCAAATTGATTTAGTGTATTTTTTTAATCTATTATTTTTGTTTCACTCTTTAAATTTAGTCTTTTATGTATATTTAAAATTTGTTATTAAATTCCATAATCATTTAAATATATTTTTATTATATCATCAAATAAAGGTTTTGATCTATGTCAAGTGTGTTTTCCATTGTTATGACACTTGATTATTATCGATTACAGATCACATGTAATCATTGTCCCTTTAATTGATATAGATCACCTTGATAGTGAGTCTCTCATAAGACTCATTGGTTAGTATGTTCCCATAATTTACTTGTACATAGGTTCTATTACCTTGATCCTCGTATATAGTTTCATTTTCATGTTACTTATACATAACGTATACTTAAAAAACACAAAAATAATATAATATATTTAAAAATTAAAAAACCTTCAAATATTGCTCAAAAAATATATATTTTAGATTGTATACATTTATATGATTAAATTCCTTTTATTTTATAGATACTAATTATGCTAGTATAGTTGGATTTATCATACATACATGATTAACTTATTCCATTCGAATATTCATAGATTATTAAAAAACTTGGTTCCTCCACTCAGATCTAGATTTGCTACTATTCACCTACTAGGGGCATATACACATATACATAGATTCAACATTGATATATTATCCCATTGGGGTAATAACACACGTATCTTACTATTTTATAGGTTATATCTATTTATACTTCACATCACATATTTAGCATTGGTTATATCTTGATATTGATCATCCTATACTACACTAATATTTGGTTGACTACTACTACTACTGTAGACTTAGCTTATGTACATATTTGCTATTATACAAATTTGTACCACATGATTATGCACAGTTTTATTTTTTATTTTACTAGATTATATTTGATTATGTCTCTTTATTTCTACATCTATTTGATAGCATTTGAATATGACATTATTATATAGCTCTAATCCAATTCCTTTCATTATGTGTATGATTTGGACAAGTGCCCATGTCCTTGTGTGTGTTTATTGATTGTGTATGCATACATTTGAACATGTCATTCTATGTGTATCTAAGTGAACCTTGCTTTATCTTTATGTATGTGGAAATCTAAACATGCCCTTGTGTGTTTTCTCTTTCTCAGACTTAGTGACATGCTCCCATGTCACTTGTATTATGTCCCCTTGGTCTACTTTATGTGCCTCATGTGTTTTTATTTATTATTTCATGTATGCATAATGGACATGAAAATTGTCTCTTTATTATGATATTCACATCCAGTTGTGATGCCATAAGGGAGCTCATACATCTTCCATTCCTTATTAGGTACCTTGATGAACATCATGCCCCATCCCCTAGGTAATTTAATAAAATTATACCTAGATTTGTTGTTCATATACATGATTACATTGTTATATCTATCTTTACAACCTTTTGAATTCTATATCTAACATAACTCATACATTACCAAGTTTTGCTCAGGCTATTTTACATTTTAATGTCATGTATACACGTTATATTGGTTTATCATGTAGATATCATATGTTTTCAATTTAAAACACATGATGCATATATTTTATTTTGAGGATAGTTATTTTAGAGTTTAAACAACTCCACTCAAAATATGGGGAATTCATAGTGGTTTGTCATAGAGATCAAGTCATCTAGTGCACTTGAAACGCAAATTTCAACATGTAAACATAGATTACAGACCTAATATTCAATAAAATATAGTGAAACATGGTCACCTATAGATAAAACTTAGTTTCCATAAAAATAACACATTTGGTAAATAAGACAATACATTTGTCTATATCACAGTGCACTATTAGCAAGGGAACCACACTACTCTCTAGTATCCCTAGAAATAAAAAGTTCTATAATTTTCAAAAAGTTATAGTAGTAATGATTTATATTTGCATTGTCTCAGTAATAGATTATCAATAAGTTAAATATATGCTGAGTTTTTACATAGATTACATAGGTTTTATCAAATTGGGGGAATCATGCATGACATGATCACTCCTATTTCTATTATATATATATATATATATATATATATAGACACAAATTATGATGACACATTCTAGAATCCATATAGATAGTATCAGAGTTTGAGGCATGTGCATGACACATTATTCCCATATGTTCAGTTTGGCACTAGTTATCTCAAATGAAATGTCAAATCCATGTCATTCTTGATGTTATATACTCCAAACACCATATGCATGAATTTTGGACTAGGTTTACACTAGATTGATGCCTTGTTCCATCTACATTAGTTGACATTCCTGAGTGACCTAGATCCATTTTTACATTTTAGAGTTTTTATATAGTTCATAGTCATATTACATAATTTCAATTACATCACACAACTTTAGCTTTAGATGTATCTAATACACATGGGTAGAAAATGATGGATTCATAAATTACTTTAGTTATTGAGCCACCTACATGAAAGGGTTTGATAACTCATCAATCTAATATATGTTATTCATATATTATGATCCACCAGACATGGGTGGGAAATGATGGAATCAATGCCAATTTGACTTCTTAAGCCACCCACACATGGGGATTGGGAAATCCATCAGCCTAGTCCAAGATATTCACCATTTTATCATCATATACACACACATAGGGTGTCACCAATTTTTAATGTTGGTTCACATACCCACTGAGGTGTATTCATTCATTTCCCCTTCTCTCATCATCTCTTTAGTCAATTTTGTCTTTAATTTTGATAATTATTAAGTACTGATTCATACATGTTTCATTTATAGGACACACAATTTACCAAAATTCATAGACTCAAACCCACATTCATGGGATTCACCTCTTAGGTAAGTCTAGGTACATATCTCTTTTCTTTATCCTAGTTATTTCACTTTTCTACATTTATAAAATAGAGGAGGGGGTAAATGTAGTCATCTAAAATGCCATTTTAATGTAATGAGCATCAATTGAGACCACCCTATCCCTAGATCTATTGTAGGGCCTATTTTGTGAAAAATATTGTCATTGATGTCAAAGGTTTAGTATTATTGGTAATAAAGGCCCCATTGCATTTAATGTTATTTATCTTGGCTAATATGAGTTAATATTTATTTAATATTAACGAATATATTTTTGGTTGCATATGAGATAAAATAAGGGCCCATGGAGAAGTCGAAGAGTCACGGGATAAAGACAAAAGAAGGATGGGATGCATTTTCCCATGAAGAGTCATCTTGGGGAATACCAAGAGTCACCAAGTGAAGGAAAAAGAGTAAAGGGCGAATTTCTCATGAAGGGACACTTAAAGGAATACGAAAAGTCACCAAAGATAAAGACAAAAGTGGGAAAGACGTTTTTGGTCAAGAAGGGTCACCACATGACTTTTCAAATGCTTGGATATGAAGGGTCATCCAAGATTGGTGCCATTTTCCATGAGGAATGAAAGGTCAAAAAGGGGGAAGGCCAAAGGTCATTTGGAAAGCTATAAATAAAGGCTTGAGTAGCCATTTGTAAATGTGGAAGTGAGAGGTTGATTTGATATTGTAATATCTAGCTTAGAAGAGCAATTATGAGAGATGATTTGTATTTGTTATATCTAGCTTAGAAGAGCAAAAGTGAGAGAAAGGAAGGTGATGTTGTATTGATCTATCATTTGTTGAGATAGCAACATTAAGAGATAGGTGTGTGGTATACATAAAGGGGTTGGTGCTCTTGTGGGTTAGTGCTCACGAATTATTGCTAAGTTGGTGCTTGGCAAAGGGGTTGGTGCTCCTATGGGTTGGTGCTCATGAATGACAGCTAGGTTAGTGCTCGACAAAGGGGTTTGAAGCTCTTGTGGGGTGGTGCTAATGAATTGAAGCTAAGGTTTATACTTGGCAAAGGGGTATGGTGCTCCTGTGGGGCTATTCTCACAAATATATTTGAGATTGATTCTCTATGGTTTTTCCCACATTGGGTTTCCATGTTATATCTAGTGTCTCTCTCTATCTTGTGTGGATGTTTATTGTTTGAGTTTTATTGCATATCTTTAATGTTTGATTAAGTATAATTTGGTTAAAGGAAATATTTATAAGATATATAATATAGTGACAGTTAGAGTGCAATCCATTTGGCTAAGAATTCAGCCTTTCATTTAAGAACCAAGCACATACAACTAAGGTACCACTTCATACGGCAGGTATTGGAGAATGGTGATTTGAAGCTGGAGAAGATCCATACAGATAGGAATCCTACTGATATGTTAACCAAGCTGATTACAAAGGAGAAGTTGAATCTTCATTCAACTTCTGTTGGTCTTCATGATTGAGTTGAAGATGGAGGAGCTAGAAGATGTTGCTATACAGGTACTGGTGCAGCTGTTTATCTCCAAGTGGGAGATTATTAAGGTGTGGAGCCTAAAAGCTTCACCAAGGTTTAGTATTATTGGTAATAAAGGCCCCATTGCATTTAATGTTATTTATCTTGGCTAATATGAGTTAATATTTATTTAATATTAACGAATATATTTTTGGTTGCATATGAGATAAAATAAGGGCCCATGGAGAAGTCGAAGAGTCACGGGATAAAGACAAAAGAAGGATGGGATGCATTTTCAAATGAAGAGTCATCTTGGGGAATACCAAGAGTCACCAAGTGAAGGAAAAATAGTAAAGGGCGAATTTCTCATGAAGGGACACTTAAAGGAATACGAAAAGTCACCAAAGATAAAGACAAAAGTGGGAAAGATGTTTTTGGTCAAGAAGGGTCACCACATGACTTTTCAAATGCTTGGATATGAAGGGTCATCCAAGATTGGTGCCATTTTCCATGAGGAATGAAAGGTCAAAAAGGGGGAAGGCCAAAGTTCATTTGGAAAGCTATAAATAAAGGCTTGAGTAGCCATTTGTAAATGTGGAAGTGAGAGGTTGATTTGATATTGTAATATCTAGCTTAGAAGAGCAATTATGAGAGATGATTTGTATTTGTTATATCTAGCTTAGAAGAGCAAAAGTGAGAGAAAGGAAGGTGATGTTGTATTGATCTATCATTTGTTGAGATAGCAACATTGAGAGATAGGTGTGTGGTATACATAAAGGGGTTGGTGTTCCTGTGGGTTGGTGCTCACGAATTATTGCTAAGTTGGTGCTTGGCAAAGGGGTTGGTGCTCCTATGGGTTGGTGCTCATGAATGACAGCTAGGTTAGTGCTCGACAAAGGGGTTTGAAGCTCTTGTGGGGTGGTGCTAATGAATTGAAGCTAAGGTTTATACTTGGCAAAGGGGTATGGTGCTCCTGTGGGGATATTCTCACAAATATATTTGAGATTGATTCTCTATGGTTTTTCCCACATTGGGTTTCCACGTTATATCTAGTGTCTCTCTCTATCTTGTGTGGATGTTTATTGTTTGAGTTTTATTGCATATCTTTAATGTTTGATTAAGTACAATTTGGTTAAAGGAAATATTTATAAGATATATAATATAGTGACAGTTAGAGTGCAATCCATTTGGCTAAGAATTCAGCCTTTCATTTAAGAACCAAGCACATACAACTAAGGTACCACTTCATACGACAGGTATTGGAGAATGGTGATTTGAAGCTGGAGAAGATCCATACAGATAGGAATCCTACTGATATGTTAACCAAGCTGATTACAAAGGAGAAGTTGAATCTTCATTCAACTTCTGTTGGTCTTCATGATTGAGTTGAAGATGGAGGAGCTAGAAGATGTTGTTGTACAGGTACTGGTGCAGCTGTTTATCTCCAAGTGGGAGATTATTAAGGTGTGGAGCCTAAAAGCTTCACCAAGGTTTAGTATTATTGGTAATAAAGGCCCCATTGCATTTAATGTTATTTATCTTGGCTAATATGAGTTAATATTTATTTAATATTAACGAATATATTTTTGGTTGCATATGAGATAAAATAAGGGCCCATGGAGAAGTCGAAGAGTCACGGGATAAAGACAAAAGAAGGATGGGATGCATTTTCTCATGAAGAGTCATCTTGGGGAATACCAAGAGTCACCAAGTGAAGGAAAAAGAGTAAAGGGCGAATTTCTCATGAAGGGACACTTAAAGGAATACGAAAAGTCACCAAAGATAAAGACAAAAGTGGAAAGATGTTTTTGGTCAAGAAGGGTCACCACATGACTTTTCAAATGCTTGGATATGAAGGGTCATCCAAGATTGGTGCCATTTTCCATGAGGAATGAAAGGTCAAAAAGGGGGAAGGCCAAAGGTCATTTGGAAAGCTATAAATAAAGGCTTGAGTAGCCATTTGTAAATGTGGAAGTGAGAGGTTGATTTGATATTGTAATATCTAGCTTAGAAGAGAAATTATGAGAGATGATTTGTATTTGTTATATCTAGCTTAGAAGAGCAAAAGTGAGAGAAAGGAAGGTGATGTTGTATTGATCTATCATTTGTTGAGATAGCAACATTGAGAGATAGGTGTGTGGTATACATAAAGGAGTTGGTGCTCCTGTGGGTTGGTGCTCACGAATTATTGCTGAGTTGGTGCTTGGCAAAGGGGTTGGTGCTCCTATGGGTTGGTGCTCATGAATGACAGCTGGGTTAGTGCTCGACAAAGGGGTTTGAAGCTCTTGTGGGGTGGTGCTAATGAATTGAAGCTAAGGTTTATACTTGGCAAAGGGGTATGGTGCTCCTGTGGGGCTATTCTCACAAATATATTGAGATTGATTCTCTATGGTTTTTCCCACATTGGGTTTCCACATTATATCTAGTGTCTCTCTCTATCTTGTGTGGATGTTTATTGTTTGAGTTCTATTGCATATCTTTAATGTTTGATTAAGTGCAATTTGGTTAAAGGAAATATTTATAAGATATATAATATAGTGACAGTCAGAGTGCAATCCATTTGGCTAAGAATTTAGCCTTTCATTCAAGAACCAAGCACATATAGCTAAGGTACCACTTCATACGGCAGGTATTGGAGAATGGTGATTTGAAGCTGGAGAAGATCCATACAGATAGGAATCTTGCTGATATGTTAACCAAGATGATTACAAAGGAGAAGTTGAATCTTCATTCAACTTTTGTTGGTCTTCATGATTGAGTTGAAGATGGAGGAGCTAGAAGATGTTGCTGTACAGGTACTGGTGCTGTTGTTTATCTCCAAGTGGGAGATTGTTAAGGTGTGGAGCCTAAAAGCTTCACCAAGGAGCACATTAGCAAAGTTGCAGGTTTACACAGTCACCGGCATCGGTCAGGAGTGACCGACATTGGTCAAGATCCGTTAAAGAGATGCTGGCATCGGTAGAGGATCGGCAGATGACAGTCACAGGCAAGCAGGTAGGAACCAGCGTCGGTTACCTGTGCATCCAGAATGCTATTTCCAAGGACAGATACGAGTGTTTACATGATGAGTTTAAGTCTTAGTCTTAAGTTCACATTTCTATTATTACTAAGATTGTTTTTAGAGCCCTTGTTCAAGAGGCTTAAATGTTGGTTGTAAGTGTATGCTCAAGTTTCCTAATTCTATATGTAGGAAAGATCTTCTTAGCTTATTGTAGTAGGAGTAGAACATTGTGAATGTTGAAGAATAGTACAGAGTTGTATCAATCCATGTTGTTGGAGTTGATTGTACTTTAGAGAGAGAGCTCTTGAGGAATAGAGATCTAGAGAGAGATCTTGTGCATCTGAGAGAGGCGTGGAAGAAAGAAGTTTCTTCAATTGTATTCCTTTTGTAAAGAGTTTAATACAAGTTTTTAGGGTGGTTTCTTGTATCTCTTGTTCTTTGATATTTATCATTCTAGTTACTTATCTATCTAATTTAATTCCATGGTTTATTACTTTCATAAGTGTAATCATGTTGTTGGTTGATCCCCAACAAGTGGTATCAGAGATCAGGTTCACTAATAGGTGGTTCAAATCTATGTAGTGTGTATTGATTACAGGTTGCTCACAGGGGTTTCTGTAGGGATTTCTGTTTGAGTGGGAGAAGCAATGGCAGAAGAAAGTAAATTGAGAATGGAGAAGTTTAATGGCAAAAACTATCAACATTGGAGAATGCAGATAGAGGACTATCTGTATCAAAAAGATCTATACTTACCGTTAGGTGGGATTTCAAAGAAGCCCAAAGACATGGAGGATGAAGAATGGGAAGTTCTTGATAGAAAGGCTCTGGGGTCTATAAGATTGAGTCTAGCATCTACTGTGATATCTAATTTATCACAGGCAAAAACAATGGTAGAGTTGATGACTACTTTAGCAAATTTGTATGAAAAACCCTCAGCTTCTAATAAGGTATATCTTATGAAGCAATTATTTAATTTGCATATGCAAGAAGGTGGATCTATATCTAATCACCTGAATGATTTCCATGGAATTGTTAATCAATTAAGTTCAGTCAATATTGTGTTTGATGATGAAATAAAAGCTCTTTTAATATTATGTTCTTTCCCTGAAAGCTGGCATGGCTTGGTAATGGCAGTTTCTAATACTGCATCTGCTTCGAATATTTTAAAAGTAGAGGATGTTGTTAGTGTTATCTTGAATGAGGAAATTTGTAGGAAAAGCATAGAGGAAACATCAGGGAATGCTTTAAATCTTGAGAGCAGGGGAAGGCAAAAAGAGAAGAGCAAGAGGAGAATAAAGATCTAAGTCTAAGGTGAGAGGTAGATCCAAATCCAGAAATGGCAGGAGGCCACAATGCTGGAATTGTGGAAAGATGGGGCACATAAGTAGAGATTGTTGGTCAAACCCTAAGGAGGACAATCAGCATGAAGAAAAAGAAGAAGCAAAGGTTGCAGGTATTGGACAAGATGCTTTAATATTCTCTTTGCATAATAATATAGAATCTTGGGTATTACATTCTGGTGCATCTTTTCATGCTACCCCTAATAGAGAATATTTTAGTGACTATATCCATGGAGATTTTGGAATAGTGTATCTAGGGGATGATGAGCCTTGTAAGATTATTGGCAAAGGTAAAGTGTAGCTGAAGATGTAGAATGGAAACACATGGGTTTTGAGAGAAGTTATGCATGTTCCTAGCTTGAAGAGGAATTTGATTTCTACATGAAAGCTAGGGGATGAGGGTTGTACAGTAGTTCTCACAACAGAATCTTGGAAGGTGACCAAGGGTGCACTTGTTATGGCTAGAGGTAAGAGAGTAGGTACTCTCTATTTATGTAATTGTGTTACTAATATTTCTCCTTATATATTATCTACTTCAGATGTGGATGCTAAATTGTGGCACTCAAGGCTTGGCCACATGAGTGAGAAGGAGATGTCAATTCTTAAGTCTAAAGGTAAGCTTTCAGATTTGAAAAGCATGGATCTAGAATTTTGTGAGCACTGTATATTTGGAAAATAGAAAAGGGTTAGTTTTCTCAAGACTGGGTCTACAAAGAAGAGGCATAAGTTGCAGCTTGTTCACACAGACGTGTGGGGATCGGCTCAAGTAGCTTCTATTGGAGGATCACAGTACTATGTTACATTCATAGATGATGCTACAAGAAAGGTATGGATCTATTGTATTAAGAAGAAATCTGATGTATTTGAGACCTTTAAGATTTAGAAAGCTATGGTTGAGAATGAAACAGGCAAAAGATTGAAGTGCTTGAGATTTGACAATGGTGGTGAGTTCTGTAGCTTTAAGTTTAACTGGTACTGTTATATGCATGGAATCTATAGGCAAAAGATGGTTCCAAGGACACCTCAGCAGAATGGAATTGATGAAAGGATGAATAGAACAATCATGGAGTGTACAAGATGTATGAGACTGCATGCTGGGTTGCCCTTAGAGTTTTGGGCAAAAGCTATTGACACTGCAGTGTACCTGATTAACAGAGGACCCTCTACAGCTCTGGATGGTGGAATTCCAGAAGAGGCATGGATAGGTAAAAAGGTAGATCTCTCATATCTCAAAGTTTTTGGTTGTGAAGCCTTTGTGCACGTAGATAAGGAAAATAGAAAGAAGTTGGATGCTAAGTCTATGAGGTGCACATTTATTGGCTATGGCTCAGATGATTTTGGTTTTAGATTTTGGAATCTAGGAACTAACAAGGTAATTAGGAGCCGTGATATTGTTTTCAATGAAAAAGTGATGTATAGTGATTAGATGAGGAAGCTGAATTAATCTGGGCAGAGCAATGGAGAATTGGACAAGGTGATGGTCCAAAATGAGCTCACAAGAAAAAGAAATAATCACTTGCAGGAAAACATAGAGACTGATGTCGGTAGGGTAGGAACCGACGTCGGCAGTACAGAAACCGATGTCAGTCATATAGAGACCAATGTTGGTAGAACAGGAACTGACGTCAGTCAAGAAGAACTGGCGTCGGCCAGTAATAGGTCTGGAGGTGACCAAGGTCGGTCACTGTGAGAGAATTTGGGTGGATAGTGTGTTGTGAACGAGTCTCAGACACCCATCAGGAGGTCAGAAAGGGTAAGTAAGCCTCCAATTAGATATTCTCTTTCATTATTCTATGTATTGCTAACTGATGGTGGAGAACCAAAAAGTTTTGAAGAAGCATTATAGGTGGAGTCCAAGAGTCAGTGGGAGTGTGGCATGGTTGAGGAGATGGAGTCCTTGAGAGAGAACCAAACATGGGATTTGGTTGAATTGCCAGCTGGT
This sequence comes from Torreya grandis, assembly GCA_037957365.1. Classification (NCBI taxonomy): domain Eukaryota; kingdom Viridiplantae; phylum Streptophyta; class Pinopsida; order Cupressales; family Taxaceae; genus Torreya; species Torreya grandis. The sequence goes on from JARHVA010001012.1 coordinate 3,152,709, forward strand.
AAGAGGACACTGAAGAATAGATGGACCTATAGGTTGAAGGAAGGTGAGAATGGATAGATGAGATATAAGGCCAAGTTGGTAGTAAAAGGATTTGCACAAAAGCCAGGTATTGATTTTGGTGAGATTTTTTCTCCTGTTGTTAAAATGACTTCTATACGGGTTGTATTGTCTTTGGTTGCTATTGAGGATTTGCATCTTGAGCAGCTAGATATTAAGACAATGTTTCTTCATGGAGATTTGGATGAGGAAATATACATGGAATAGCCGGAAGGATTTGAGGTCAAGGGTAAGGAGAAGTTGGTGTGCAGATTCAAGAAAAGCTTGTATGGCCTCAAACAAGCTCCTAGATAGTGGTATTTGAAATTTGATAGGTTTATGACTGAGCATGGCTTCAGTAGGTGTCAATCTGACCATTGTGTGTATTTTAAGAGATTGGATAATGGTAGATATATTATTCTATTGTTGTATATAGATGATATGCTGGTTGCAGGATCACACATGCAGGATATCTCTGAGCTTAAGGTGAAATTAGCTCGAACATTTTCTATGAAGGATTTGGGAGCTGCAAAGAAAATCCTTGGCATGAGCATTAAGAGAGATAGGAAAAATCACAGGTTGATTTTGTCTCAAGAGGATTATGTGGACAAGGTGTTGAAATGGTTCAATATGCAGGATGCTAAACCGATAAGTACACCTTTGGCTGGACATTTTAAGTTGAGTAAAGAACAATGTCCTAATTCACATGATGAGGTAGAGTACATGAGTAAGGTTCCATATTCTTTCGTAGTAGGGAGTTTAATGTATGCAATGGTGTGTACTAGACTGGATATTGCCCAAGCAGTGGGAGTTGTAAGTAAGTATATGGCCAATCCAGGAAAGGAACACTGGAAAGCAGTTCAGTGGATCCTTAGATATCTGAGAGGAACCAACAGTAGGCACTTGTGCTATGGAGGTTCAGATACTTCTCTACATGGTTATGTAGATTCAGATATGGCAGGTGATTTGGATGGCAGGAGGAGCACCACAAGATATGTTTTCACTATTGGTGGAATGGCGGTTAGCTGGATATCAAAGTTGCAAAAGGTTGTTGCCTTGTCAACTACAAAAGCAGAGTATATTGCAGCCACAGAAGCTAGCAAAGAGATGATGTGGATGACACCGTTCATGGAAGAGCTTGGAAGGGAGCATGGGAGTTATAGATTGTATAGTGATAGTCAGAGTGCAATCCATTTGGCTAAGAATTTGGCCTTTCATTCAAGAACCAAGCACATACAGCTAAGGTACCACTTCATACGGTAGGTATTGGAGAATGGTGATTTGAAGCTGGAGAAGATCCATACAGATTGGAATCATGCTGATATGTTAACCAAGCTAATTACAAAGGAGAAGTTGAATCTTCATTCAAATTCTATTGGTCTTCATGATTGAGTTAAAGATGGAGGAGCTAGAAGATGTTGTTGTACAGGTACTGGTGCAGCTGTTTATCTCTAAGTGGGAGATTGTTAAGGTGTGGAGCCTAAAAGCTTCACCAAGGAGCGCATTACAAAAGTTGCAGGTTTACACAGTCACCGACGTCGGTCAGGAGTGACTGATGTCGGTCAGGATCCGTTGAAGAGATGCCAGCGTCAGCAGAGGATCAGCCGATGACGATCATAGGCAAGCAGGCAGGAACCGGCGTCAGTTACCTGTGCATCTAAAATGCTATTTCTGAGGATAGAACCGAGTGTTTGTATGATGAGTTTAAGTCTTAGTCTTAAGTTCACATTTCTATTATTAGTAAGATTGTTTTTAGAGCCCTTGTTCAAGAGGCTTAACTGTTGGTTGTAAGTGCATGCTCAAGTTTCCTAATTCTATATGTAGGAAAGATATTCTTAGCTTATTGTAGTACGAGTAGAACATTGTGAATGTTGAAGAGCAGTACAGAGTTGTATCAATCCATGTTGTTGGAGTTGATTGTACTTGAGACAGAGAGCTCTTGAGGAATAGAGATCTAGAGAGAGATCTTGTGCATCTGAGAGAGGTGTGGAAGAAAGAAGTTTCTTCAATTGTATTCCTTTTGTAAAGAGTTTAATACAAGTTTTCAAGGTGGTTTCTTGTATCTCTTGTTCTTTGCTAATTATCATTCTAGTTACTTATCTATTTGATTTAATTCCACGGTTTATTGCTTTCATAAGTGTAATCATATTGTTGGTTGATCCCCAACAATATCTAGTGTCTCTCTCTATCTTGTGTGGATGTTTATTGTTTGAGTTTTATTGCATATCTTTAATGTTTGATTAAGTGGAATTTGGTTAAAGGAAATATTTATAAGATATATAATATACTGATTCACCCCCCCCCCCCTCTTAGTATATTTCATGCTTAACAATTGGTATCAGAGTAAGTTCCTTCAGAAAGGGTTTAATAGCTTGAAGGTAGATCAAAGGAAAAGTACAAATGGCTAAGCAGCTAAAGAAGGAGAATCAAGAGTTGAAATCTATGGTTGAGGCTCTTAAGGAAAAGGTGTGTATCTTGGATTCTAAGTTGGCTATAGAAGTAAAAGAAAATAAAATATTTATTCAGGATCTTAAGAATCAGTTAGAGGTTACAACTTCAATTTTAACATCAAAAGAAGAAGAGTGTAATCATTTGAAGGATGAGTTAGGTTATTTAAAGGATAATCATGAGAAGCTTATAATCAAGGTTTAGAAAGATCATGAAATATCAATCCAAGGAAAGAAGGATGTAGGTTTTGCAGGAAAATCAAAGATGCCAATCAGGCAGCCCAATGCTTTCAAGTTTTCAAATTATTTTCATGGCCATTGTTTTGTTTGTCATCATGTTGGTCATAGGGCAAGAGATTGTATGAGGAGAAGCAATCAGTCAAAGGGAGATCTCAGTCAAATTCAAGAAAAAGGTATGAGAAATATTGTATGCTTTTGTTGTTATGAGGTTGGACATATTGCTAGATTATGCCAAAATAAAGTAAAGAGATATTCAATGTATGTCAAAGGTTACAGAGACCCTAGAAAATATGATAAAATAAAAATTTAGGTTTGGAGACCTAAAATAGCAAAGGTTGATCAGGTTGAGTTTAAGAATGAAAATGAATTACTTGCTATAGTAGATAAAGAATCAGATAAGGATTGTAAATAATCTCTTGTTACATTTGAGCATGAGCTTTGTCAAGATAAGAAAGTTGCAAAAGTTGAGAAGATGAAAAATATCATAAATGATAAGGTTAGGAGGGCAAAAAGGTTAGATATGCTTAAACAGATTCTAAAAGAAAAACACAAGAAGATCAAGGAAGAAACAAAGGAGATGTGGGAATCTCCTGAGATTTATTTCTAGAACCCTTCTGTGTGGGGGTGTCTCTTCTAGGCTTCAAGGAGACACTTTTAATAAAATTGAAGCATGGTGGGTACTATTGGATCTTGGATATTTTGCATGATAAGAAGGTGATTTGACAGATTAATTTGTATATATTTTGAGGGAATATATCTTTGAAGAAAATTTTGCATTAGTATTATGGTTTGAGATTATTAGAATGATTCTTGCATATGTAGTGTTTCAAATGATTATGGTCATAAGAAATTAGAATGTTGAAAAAGAGCTAACAATTTTAGAGAGAAAGAAAAGGGTACTCATGTAGATTCAATCAAGAAGGATCAAAGTTTCAAAGCTCCATTCATTAGGAAGAAGGTTCAGTTGTGTTCATGGCAGAAGAAACAACTTGAAGATTCTATGTTGGTGCAAATAGCTTTACATGTAAGAGATAAAGGTCAGCCATGGTTCGTTGATAGCAGATGTTCGAGGCATATGATAGGAGAAAAGTGTAAAGAATATCAATGGTGGTACAGTGAGATTCAGAGATAAAACCACTACCAGGATAGCCAAAAAAGGTACTTTATTTTTGGATAATGGTAGAACCAATACTAAGAATGTTTCATAAGCATAATCTATTAAGTGTAAGGCAAATATGTGATCAAGGATACACCTTAAAGTTTCATGTGGAAGGTTTTGAGATTACAAGGAAATATTCAAATGAGTTGATTATATATTCTCAAAGGATAGGTAAAATTAGATATCTTCTCAAAGATCGGCGAGAGGAGTTGGGAGTAATTTCTATTACTTCCTGCCATTGATGTTCGGCATCAAGTGAGGGGGAGCTAAGTGTTAGCTCCAAGTAGGCCCTTTTCCATTGATGTCAAAGTGGGAAAATAAAAAGTATAGGTATAGGTGAATAAAATAGGTACAGGGAACATGTATAGGTTGCTATAGTAAGGGGGATTTACTGTATGTTTTCAGATGACAGGATGTGCAGGTGACAGGATGTGGCAGTTTCAGGATTGAGGTTGCCATCAATGACAAAGGGGGAGATTGTTGGAAATATTGTCATTGATGTCAAAGGTTTAGTATTATTGGTGATAAAGGCCCCATTGCATTTAATGTTATTTATCTTGGCTAATATGAGTTAATATTTATTTAATATTAATGAATATATTTTTGGTTGCATATGAGACAAAATAAGGGCCCATGGAGAAGTCAAAGAGTCAAGGGATAAAGACAAAAAAAAGGATGGGACGCATTTTCCCATGAAGAGTCATCTTGGGGAATACCAAGAGTCACCAAGTGAAGACAAAAGAGTAAAGGGCGAATTTCTTATGAAGGGACACTTAAAGGAATATGAAAAGTCACCAAAGATAAAGACAAAAGTGGGAAAGATGTTTTTGGTCATGAAGGGTCACCACATGACTTTTCAAATGCTTGGATATGAAGGGTCATCCAAAATTGGTACCATTTTCCATGAGGAATGAAAGGTCACAAAGGGGGAAGGCCAAAGGTCATTTGGAAAGCTATAAATAAAGGCTTGAGTATCCATTTGTAAATGTGGAAGTGAGAGGTTGATTTGATATTATAATATCTAGCTTAGAAGAGCAATTATGAGAGATGATTTGTATTTGTTATATCTAGATTAGAAGAGAAAAAGTGAGAGAAAGGAAGGTGATGTTGTATTGATCTATCATTTGTTGAGATAGCAACATTGAGAGATAGGTGTGTGGTATACACAAAGGGGTTGGTGCTCCTATGGGTTGGTGCTCACGAATTATTGCTGAGTTGGTGCTTGGCAAAGGGGTTGGTGCTCCTGTGGGTTGGTGCTCATGAATGATAGTTTGGTTAGTGCTTGGAAAAGGGGTTTAAAGCTCTTGTGGGGTGGTGCTCATGAAATGAAGCTGAGTTTTGTACTTGGCAAAGGGTTATGGTGCTCTTGTGGGGTTGTTCTCATGAATATATTTGAGATTGATTCTCTGTGGTTTTTTCCACATTGGGTTTCCATGTTATATTTGGTGTCTCTCTCTATCTTGTGTGGATGTTTATTGTTTGAGTTTTATTGCATATCTTTAATGTTTGATTAAGTGGAATTTGGTTAAAGGAAAGATTTATAAGATATATAATATACTGATTCACCCCCTTCCCCTCTCAATATATTCCATGCTTAACATATTTTGATCCTTTTTAGTTTATATGTGCACTCATCCCATGCTCATATATACCAAAAATCCACATTAGGCCATCTTCTAGGAATCCAAGACCCTTATTCACCCATTCCATCCACCTAGATAATAGAATGGCCCTTTGGTCTATAGTGCATTATGTCATTGGCAAAGAGGAAGTGTATTGACCTTGAACCTTCTTTACCCCTAATTAATATATTTATGGTTCCCAAGGCATTTTATGGTCTACCTAGACTCATTTCATGTCTTTTTAGATGGCAAAATTTAGCACCCTTACGTTATTCTACCATCTTTTACGTTATCACTTTAATAATTAAATGTAGACAATAGAAATTTTCACCATAGCCAAAAATCCTCAAATAATTTGTCTAAATTCCTAAAGTATTGAAATAGGCTAAGTTTGAAATTTGGTGGAAAACTCCAAAAATATATATTTTACATCTTAACTCTTAGAGGTCTAAAACCACTCTCAAACATCCTGAAAGTATATACATAAAATATAACTTAAAGTATAATAAACTAAATGTCCATAGTTAAATGTTTATTTTATATATATATCCCATATTTACTTATGGTAATTAATCCTATTGATTACTATTTACCATCCCTAACCACCCAAAATATTTAAAACAACCAAAATTCCTAAAAACAAATAAAAACGAAACCTATTCCCATCCATAACAACCTGAAAACCAGATCCCCCATGTTATATGTAGAATCCCCAACCATTTGGCAGCTGTGTAGCCTAAAACAAGCATGTAAATCACAACTTCCCTAGATCAATGTCAATCCTATTGGATCAAAATTGATCCATATAAGAATGTAAAACTAGCCCCAAAAGAGTTCAAAAAATATATAGGGTGGAGGACCCAAACTTTGGAGGTTTATTTTAGGCATTAGAAGTTAGAATTTATAGCATTTGGAGTCCAAAATACTACCCATAAGTCAAGTAATGATTAGGTAAGTTATTTTGTTTAGTTTTTCATTTATTATTTATTTTAAAATCTTGTTTAAATACTTAATTATAATTCACTATATCATTTCATTGTTACACCCTATGTTTTAAGCCTATTTTCTAGCCCATTTATTAGTTTGTAGACAGCTCTATTCATCCCTATACCTTTTGTATCCTTCTAGAAACTTGTTTTTCATATTATATACACTATGACAATATCAACCACAATAAAATAAGATTATGGTTGATCTTATAAGATCATGGTAAATCCTATAGGATCATTATTGATTCTATCTTTTGCAGAAAACCTTTAATTTTAGCCTTTTTGGTCTTTTTATTTGATTATGTAGGTTCTTGTTTATTTCCTATCTATCCCTAAACCTATGTAATCTATCATAATCATCCATAAACTTACCTAATCCATTATTAATACTTATTTTATAATCCTTATTCCTCATTCATCCATCCAATCCTTATCCCATTGTCTTAGCCTACCTTGTATGTATTAGGTCTAGTTCCTAGCCCAAACTTATTGATAGCCCTTTATGATGCTAGTGTGACTAAAACCTTATTTTTTTGACTTATACATCTTAATATTAATTAATTTATAGTTGCATCTAATAATTTATATCTTTTATCTTATCCATAATCATTTCTAGTCTTATTCTATTTATATATCTTTTATCAAAACTATTGGGTTGACATCCGGAAAGGAAGAATATCTCTTTTAGGACTTGGCATCTGCCAATAAACCCACTTGTATTTATTTTAATACCATTTTTTGTTTAAGTGTGGTGTATTATAGGTCATTATTCCCCCACCAATGAGGATTTCTCATAATCAATCCTGATCTATGATGTGTAACCAACCATCCATACATATAGGTAATCTTAAAAACCTTGAAACAATATCGACAAGTAGTAGAACACTATATAAATACCACTCTCATTAATTTATCCCCTGAATGGAAAATATATTTGAATCTCATGAAAAAATTTATAAATATTTGTGTAAATCAAGGTCATTGTTCCCTATTATACACTACTTTTCCATACACCCATCTACAACATCCTAGATCTTAGCTTAATCAAGTTGCTAATCTCAATACACACTCAAAGAATTCAAATCAAAATTCATACTAGCATTCACTTAAATTTGAACCAACACTTAGACTAGGATAAATACATCATGATTAATCCATTTCAAGGTATTGGTATGTAGACAACACTTAACACATGGGGTGTTGAGTTCATATCTAGCCTACCTTACAAATGCCACTCTACTTCTACTTGTGTTCCTCAAAACCTTAGCAATCATGGAGGCCTAGGATTTCACATTGAAATTAGTCAAAATAAGGAATAGAAAATGATTTAGGACTCATTCACACAAAAATATGATTTATAACAAGGTGAACATCCTCCTATAAACTCACTATTTTTTCTACTCAAGGTCATTAGAATAATATAGGAGGACACTAGTGTAATGTGTTATTGGCAGAGGGACCACACTAATATATAAAAGAAACTATGACACTTACTTCTTATTGGTGACACACCATGTTATTCCTACTCTAATTTTTATCATTTCACTTATCCATCTCATTAATTTATCTAGATAAGTATCTCTTTTGTAATTCATTACTATTTATAAGCTAAGCAAACAAAACAATTATTTTACAAATCAATGTTTGTTGACATTTCTATATTTATTACCTAATTTATAAAATCATATCTTTATCTACTTAAGGTTTTACATTATATAATTCCCAAACAAAGATAAATAAAAACTAATAGATCCAAAGAAGATGATAATAGCAAGAGTAAATTAGAAATCCTTCATGTTGGAGATAATAAAGAACCCAAGAACCCAAAAAATAAATAAATTATAAAGATGACTAAATGGCATATAAAAAAATAAAAATTAAAGAATGAAAGGGATAAATAGGATTAGATGGCCTAAAAAAAGGTGATAGAAAACTCTAGTTCAAAAACATAACTAAGAGAAATCCTATAAATATGAGGTGATGGCCAAGAGAACATCTCAAATCAACTCAAATATGAAAATTGTATTCAATAATGGAAAATGCTAAAGATGTCATAATGCTAATTTGTATGAAATTGATGAAGAATATGAAATAAATAAGATGGGAGATATTTATAATAAAACCTACTTTGTCCAAGGAGAATAATGGATGATGAATAAAAACATGTCACTAATGAATATAATGTTCTCTATAATAATAAATGCATGCTAATATGTTTTTTAAGGATAAATTTTTTCAACATCAATGTCCCTAGAGAAATAGACCTAGCAAGAATAAACATGGGATAAATTTTAAAGTATAAATATTAACCCATTAAGGATAGTACATGAAAAATAAAATTATCCTACCTTCCCACATGTTCCCCACTTATCAATTCCCATTACATAGTGTTTAGTCTACTCTAATAAATAGTTTCTGAAATGAGAAAGTAGGGGTCATCAATATGTGAGATAGAGATACAAGACCCCACACGTCAATTTACTAGCCTAATGCACCCCAATGGACCTTGTCTCTATAATGAGTCCAATTATGGAGTTTGAGCTTCAACTAGAATAGGGAGTATGGAAAAAAAATCACATCTTTTATTATGTTCTATTTTTTAAGTTATATTTTATCCATTTATTATGATACTGTAGATTTTGAATCTAATGTATTTTTATATTTTCCTCCTCTATATGGATTCAAAAGAATAACCATGAGTTATAAATATGAATAATATAAGAGAGATTACACTTATCCACTAAAGTGGGGAACATAAATACAATGATGACTAAAGACTCATAGACTTGTACCTTAGAAGAGAGTGTGTTGTATTCAACACACCCCACCTTGTATTTTTATTTGAAAAGTGGAGACCCCCTTTATGTTTTAGGAAATAATAAATGTTTTATATGGGTACCTATGAGTTTTGAGGGTTATGATACTTGTATTATAAGTAGTAATTTGGTTCCTTTAATGTTGAATCATGTTGTGATATACCCTTTTCATTTGGAAACACTTGTTCAAACTAACCTATTAATGAAAAATATGGAAAGGATGGATTTGCATGATAGGAATTCATATATATTTATTTTGAAGTACTTAATATTTGGAAATTTTGTTTTAGAGAATTTATTTTGGAAGCTTTCATTTGGATTTTTCTCTTCAAAAAGAATCCCCTTAGAAACTTTCTCATCAACAACATTTGTTGTAGGGAGATCTCATTGAAAGGTTCTCTCTAACAAGTTTTTCTCATAGAGGATTTAATTTAGTAGCATTATTTTTGGAAGTTTCACATAGGAAAAATTCACTACAGAAATGTTTCATCATAAATTTTATATCAATGACTTTGTTTTGGAAAGATTCTCTTCAGCAACTTTAATTTCAAAAACTTTCTCATTGGGAACTATGTTCAACAACTTTCATTTCAAAAACTTTCTCACTAAGTTTTTTTTTTTTAGAACTATCATTTTAGAATATTTCTCTTTGGGAATTTCCATGTTACTAATTTTACTTAAAATAGCCTTTTTAGAAAGTATTTAGTCATCAAAAAATTAGTTTTGACAACTTTCATTTCAAAAAGTTTAATTTGGAAACTTTGTTTTGAAGACTTTTCATCAGAAGGGTTTCTTTCAAAAATTTACTCATAGGTGAGCTTTGTTTTTGAAAATTTTGGCATAAATTTTTTTATAGTAAACACTTTCAAAGAACATTATATGCTTTAGAGTCTTTTGGCCTGAAGGTAAAGTTGGAATTTTCTTGATTGGACTATATAATGCCACATGGTAAAAGAAGAAAGGTTACATCATGGCACCCTAAATGATAAAGAATCCTATGTAGCATATAAACTAAGACAAGGTGGTCAAATTTGATTTTAATGAAGGTGAGGATATCATAGATGTTAATGATTAATGGCTCATGAACTAAAAATCAATGTAGAAATCTATTTACATCAATCCCCTAGTCAAGTCACATCATTCCATCTTAGAAATGGAGTAAAAATAAGCCTCAAGTGATTGAAAAATACATAATTACTATCACATTTATATGTTAATCCACAAGATTCAGTTCATTATTATATGTCATTATCAAAATCTTGGAATATACCAGTACTCATCAAATCACCATGATATCATCATCTAGGTCATATAAAAGATCCCTGACACTATCCATATTCTCTATTAATAATTCTATAGAGTACATAGATACTATGTTTAATTTTAATGCACTTAATGGATGTTATCCAAACTACTTAGAATTATGGGAAATAATGGAAATCATAGATGCATTCACATTCAAACAAGACATCACAGCTAGAGATAAGTAGTTATTAAAGGACCTACTTCCTTTCAATCATTAAGCCCTAGACTATGTAGCTGAAAAGTCATAGGTTATTACTTACATCAATTTTTTATAGGTTCTCTTCTTCAAAGTTATACTAATGGATGGAGGATACCTTTACGATGTTGAAAATAACACTATTGTCACATATATAATGGGATAGGCTTTTAACAACTATTTGAGCCTACCCATTATAGATGTTACTTTTGATATACATGTTATTATTACATGTAATAAGTCCAAAAATGTATAGCATGCAGTATCGATCTGGCTTCTCCCCAAGGAAATTTTCACTTTGAAAAAACATGTCAAGAGCCCTATCCCCATCACTTGATTCAGAATGGGAATCCATGTGAGAGTGGCATTGATAAATAAAATTTTGTATACATGTGAGCATCTATTTAATACACTTAGAGTGGGTTCCCCTACTAGACCTATGAATTACCTTAAAGTGTACCTGTGCTTTGGTGGAAGTGATCAGTGCACACCTCTAAGAATAAATATTGCATAAGGATAAGAGGTCACTAGGTGGAAATTTATACATGAAGTATTATCTATTAGACATAGTCATGGGCATGGTATATAAACACAATGGATTCTTATGGGATATAAAGACATAAGTAATCAAGAACATGATTTTTGATTACTACTCCTTTGTACAATTATATTCATATGTGAGAAACATATCCAAGATCACTAAGGACCTCTACCCTTAGGTATGAATGGCCATTCACGAATAGTTTCTTATAATAATTTCCTAGAGCATACCCCAAACACTTACCAAAAACATAAGATACTATTAGATCTATCTAAACTACATAGTTATTATGGTGGTTGGCCACAAGATAGATCCTCTTCAACTCTCAAAGTTTACTCTAGATAAGGTAGGTGAACACGAAATTATGTACCAAATATGGAATAACATTGATGAGAAATTAACTATAAATAGGAAAGATACATTCCATGTATATGACATCATCATTAGGTGAATGTAGTATATAATTTTCATGAAGTTCAAGGAGGCTAGGAATGCCAATAAGGTATATGCATTGACTACCCTCCCTCACAGAGATTGGGACCCTCATGGTAGGGTTCAAAACAAGATTCGTACCCTTTTCATCACTTATAAAAATGAGATAATATATCATGATTTTCTATTAATAAATGATAAAGATGATGAGGAGGTCAATTAAAGGGCCACAACTATAGGATTGAATGAGGACTTACTGAGAGTAATACAAAAAGAACCATCTCTTACACTTAGTGAAGCAAAGTTTAGTATCCCACCTCCTTGAGGATGGAGATCCTCTAATTTTTTGAGTAGTATACAATCACAAATAGTAGAAGGAGAGGGATAGGATCCATAAAAAACTCAATGATAACCCTAAGACTAACAATATTTGGTAGCTGAGTTACCACTCATTGGAGCACAAGATGAACAAGTCAAGGAATAAAAAATGTCTATCTCCACACAATTAGAATAGGAAAAAGTTATCCCAATTCAATGTTAAATATATTAATTGGTATAGGTTAAGCAAAATCTAGTTAAGGAACTAACTCAAATAGTAGGTAGTGCACAAAGAGAAAAATTTAAGATTATATGCTTAGACTCCTTTGATGAAGAGGAAATAGTGGCTTCCTTGGCCCTAACACATAGTATCATTCCCCTTTGTCTTCCCTAACATGTAATATTATCATAAGCATGTATAAAAACAAAGTGTTATCAAAGGAAACTTAAGGGAGACAAACCATAGACTTATCCCACATACACACTCAAGGAGGCACAAACTTCATTAGAAGGTGAGCTAATATACAATGTGGATGAGAAGGAATTACATCAAGACAAAGTATTAAGCCTAAAAGCACTACATGTCAAGGCACCTATCATAGGTGAAACATCTAGTAATGGTCCTTTTCTTATATCCCATTTAGGTTTTTTCCCTTTGATGTCCTCAATTGTAGTCTCTATCACCCCTAGGCTATTTTTTCTACATTTATTCCCAAAAAGGCACTTTCTAAAATTTTACTTTTCATGCACCCATTCATGAATCTACCCACAACCACTACAACTAATCCACCCTCACTATTATGGTTTCAATTCCATCAATTTCCATCCCATTGACAATAAATTTTTCCATTCATGCCATTGCATAATCTATCACTCTAGTTGTATCTTCTTCTACCCAATTAGGTTCACCCTTGCCTTCTTCCACTCCAACTACCATAACTACAGTGGTAACCACAAAAATGGCATCTAAGAAGTAACCAATATTTGTTATCCATCCAATGCCATAGTATGGAAACATAGATTTGTCAAATATCATTTGGCTATCAATGCCCAATCCTTCCATTTAGACTAAGCCTAAGCTTGAATAACATGCATAAGTTGAAGATCAGTCCTTAGATCCATGAAATCTCACTCTTCCAGATTGGGATAAGGAATTAAGAGCCCTAGTTTCTAAGAGTTCTAACCTAAAGATAACTAAACTATAAATGGTGAGATTGTTATTTTAGAAAGCCACAAAATCAGTATAGAGGGTGAATAAGAGGAAAATTGAGGATAGTTTAGGAAAAAAATTAATGATGGAATAAAGGGAAGAAGTCTATTCCCTTAGCAAGAGGTAGAATAGATAAAAGGATTAGTCCTCTTATATTAAGAACCTCAAGTCCTATATGGAGACCCACATAGAAGCAATCCTTACCATACATAAAGGGAACAAAATGGATACATAAGATCTCAAATAGGAGTTAGAAACTCTTAGATAGAATAATAAGTGATTTGGGTTCCTCAAGGAATTAAGTAGGATGTTCAAAATGCAACACTTAGGTTGTACAAGATTCTTGATTCTATCCATTATTTGAGAGTCAATTTGGCTCCATATGTCAATAATAAAACCAAATTAATCAAAACACATGGAAAAGATGATAATAAACTAAATTTCTTAGTGGTGTATACCCCCAATAAGGCATTTAGCCATTTAGACATGATAACCCCATTAGTGGAATCAAATGCTTTAAATTTAGCAATAATAATAAGAAAGGAGGCCTAAGATTGGGTATCTTCATCTAAGACTCTAGTGAATACGTTGGTTGAGAAAGTGAAATATGATGAGGAAATTCTGAAAAAGTTGGAATTGATTACAATTCAAGATAATAGAGGTAAACTAGTGACTCGAGTTGCATTTGATCAAATGATTAAACAAGCATCTGATGGATTCAAATAGAGTCTAAAAGGTTTGATCTTATAATATATTGAGGCTAAATTAAGTGTATCTAAGAATAATTTGGTAGAAATGTAAGTCTTCAAGGTTTGATTTAGAGCCACCAAAATAGAACATGCCAAATTAATGGAGTAAATGCTCAGGGTGACTATGCCACATCTCCTAGATATGAAATTAATCCAAGCACAACATGATAAGGTGTCCAAACACTACTATGACTTAGATAAAAAGAATAAAGTAGCCCAAAAAATTACACCTACTAGTTATACTAGACTAATTCCACTTACATCACCAACAAAAATAGTCATGTTAGTGTTACCTCATACTACAGTGCCCATGATAACAACAATTCAATCCACCAGTGCATCTCCAAGTACAACTCCAATTACTATGTAGTCAAGAATGAGTATTACTATAGTTTTGACAATAATTTTGAGACAAGTTAAGTAAGAGCCAATTTAGATAAAGGATATTTTTTATACATTTTACATGTAATGGTTATAACTAAATAGTTATGTCTTAGTTGCATTTATTTTGTGATTAACTAAATTATTTTGATAGCATGCACACATTTCATGAATATTATGTCTATAATAATTAACATATAACAAAGACATATATTATATTCCTTTTAGATGTAATAAAATTGTTCTAAACTTGGAGAATGAGGCAACCCCTATGAATATATAAGAAGAAATCAAAAAATTTATTGTCATGCAACTCTATTTTTTCTTTCTTCTTCCATTTCTATGTTAATGAATTTGGAAATTTTCTTTATATGTATTGATTCAATAATTCTAATGTGTGTTAGTGCTATAGATGAGTCTGAATATTTAGTTAATGAATGTTAGTCTTATATGTGTAATAGTTATTGAATATTTATAGATTTCATTGATTTAGGCAATTACTATAAGTTGAATTGATAATCCAAGGTGTGTAGAAATATCTAATTTGATATATAATAATAAGTGTGATCCCTAAAATACCTATCTAACTTATCGGTCCAAGTTGTAATCTCTTATATAAAGGTATTCAATACAATCTATAAAATGATAAAACTCTAGTTGAGACCATCAAGCACCCTATATCTAATTACCCTAGAATTATATCTACGTTTATTCATGAGTGTGCAAAAGCTGTAAGTATCAAAAACTTATTCTTGAGATACTTATCCACTAAAGAGATAAACTAAGAAATTACATTTAAAATACAAAACTTTATTTTTGCCTTACCTTTCCCCCCTTTTGAAATTTCTTTGAGATCTACCTATTGGCCAATTTTGGCCCACATACCAAGATTCTATCTAAATGGATGAGCTGAACAAAATTTTGGATGGAATGAGTTGTCTAATGATCTCATATTTCTTACAAAGATTTGTAAAGACTATAAGCAAGGTTAAAATTAAATTTGTTGATCTTTGAGAAGCAGGGTTACAAATAGGTCTAGGATTGTAAAGTGAAAGGGACTAGCCATTTTTCATGATGTTCATGACCCTCATAGACTTAAAACAGGTTTCAAAGGTCTCAAAAACTCATTTTGAGCCTTGAAAATTTAAGATCAATCCTAGAATAGCTAGACCTTCATAAGCATGTCACATAGAAATAAATGATTAAAATTGATTATGAATTTAATAAATGCACTTGGGAAGCCTCTCAATGCCAAAAGATCACATGGACATGAAGTCCTTCATGCCTAAATCATGATCTACAAATTTAGTATCTTAATGAGATTGCTATCTCAGTATATAAGCCTTTAAATTTAGATATATAGAGTGAAACATGCACATGAACATCAAGTTGAAGCCTCATTAAATAGTCATTTAAATTGAAATGTTCTAAGGTTTAATGCAAGGCTAATAAGTATCCAATTTGTGAAAGCTCAAAATAGATCCAATAGAGAGCAAGTGACTAACAATGTCAATGTGCCCCAAAAAGATCCAATGGAGTAGGTTTAATCATGCATTTAATATTAATGATGAGCATCAAGATAAAATTTTAGTAGACCCAAGATTGAATGTGTCAATGATAAGTATCAAGATCATGGGCACCAAAAAAGAGATCTAATAGTGAGTAGTGACTAATGAATCTAGTGGATGTAAGTAGATTGATAGTATGTGATCCATCATACAAATATAATCTAATGATGAGTGATATGTCAAATGGTTAGTGAATCTTGAAGATAAATTCATGGGTGATAAGTATTTCAACCATATTAAGCTAGTTGAATATCTATGGATCACTTTCATTTATATAGAGGAAAATTGATGGTACGCGTAAAGTCAAAGAGTCAACATATCTTGAAGACCAATGCAGGGCTACCAAGTGGCACAATATTAAATTTAGATCATAGATCAACAACTAATGATGAAGGTAAAAAATGTCATGATCAAGGATCCCAAATTAATATCAATGACTAATATCAAAATTCAAAGCTAGGAGACTTCTAGTGGAGGTTGATGAAGTTATTTTTGACCTAGGTAAGCAAATGTATAAGAGCCAAGTTTGAAGATGATCTAGGTTGAATTAGAATGGATATTTTAGGGATCAATCATCACCATTAGAGATCCATGGATGTAGAATAGGTATTTTAGACCTATATAGATAAAAGGGTGGCAACTATTATTGAAGTAAGATCAAACACTTGGTGAGATTCATTTCATTGATATTAAGACTATAGGAAAACCAATAATTGGGATTGGTTTTTGTCTATAGTAGGCCTAGGTTAACATTCCAAAGTAAGGGTAGATATTTGTGATTATGGGAAATAATTTCAACCTTTTACATAATCTTATTTTTGACAAATAGGTAGCTATATCAATTAAAATTAGACGTGATCATGGCTTTGTCAAGTACATGAATATGAGGATTTTATCCTTATAGTGAAGGGATTTAATGCAAAGGAGATTAAGAAGGATTTATATGGTGGGGGTTGTTGTTACTTATAGTGGTCTTAACCTTCATGATCCATCCTTCCATGTTAGACAGAGTCCCATTGACATTAATGCAATTAGGAGCTTGAGGAATATGTAATCTCAATCATTATGACCCCTTTTCCACTCTCCCATGCATCCTTCCCTCCTCTCTCATCCTATCCTACTATAAATATAGGATTTTAAGCCTTTGAATGCATCCCTCTCTTGGTCATGACTAGAATTTACCAATATTGATCTTTGAAACCTCTTGAGATGAATATAATACTATGTTAAGATCTAATTATGCTTATCTAGTGTGTTCATGTTTGTCAATTTGCATATGCGGTAGAGATTTCTCCCTTGTCAAGTCTTGATATCACCTAGTTGGTAGTTTGTCATGTTATGTAGGTCATGTTTAATGTTTAATGTCATTTTATTGGAGCTATCATAATCATATGGATACATTAATTTGTTAGTGCCTTAAATCAGGCCTTTCCATCACTTCCCTTAGGTTTTGATCACTTGGTGAACCTTTGCATGAAATATTGATGCATAATAAGCATTTCAAGCTATAGATTTAGTCTTTTTATTATCTCATTAGTGTTCTTAGAATTTCAAATGGAGTGGATGAGCAATCAATTTAGGTGCATCACCACCATTATCTTAGATTTACCTTTTAGTTATCTTGTTCTCCCTTTTCACCCACACAATTAGTAGGTTTTAGTGGAAATAAGCTAAGTGATACATCAGAGGAACTAGCCTCATTAAAAATACTATAGCTCTAACCTAATATTAGGTAACCCATAGCCTAAGGTCATTCCAATGATGGACTAGATTTGAGTGTAGGACCTAAATAATCCTTTGCTTAACTAGGGTATAATATAGGCCTCCAATAGTTTTTGGCATGCCTAGTGGTAATAAGATCCAAAAGAGTGGAAATATTATTGTTCTATATTTTCGCTAATAATATTTTAGAAGAAAAAAAGTTAGCACCAATGGTGACTTCAAATCAAAGCTTCTAGTTGTAATCAACCTAGGTATGTCTCATTGATTATTTTAATCAATTTTTACAACTAAGGTTGATATGAACAACTATGGTAGATACTCCCATCATTTTTATCCTTATCAAAAATTTCAAAATTATCAATATACATCTTTATATGATCCTCACTAGTAGTATGAGGACCCATATCAGTCATACATGTAATATTACTACCTTGATCCTCCCTATAATTATCTATTCCTATTACCCCTTACCAACCCTATCATGAGCCATCCTATTCATCTGACCAACTTAATCATGACCATTTTATAGCTACCCAATCCATATCATGACTTTAAAAAACCTTAGTAAACTTTCATAAACATACACTAGAGCTATAATCATGAAGGTATTATGGTCAAGATGCCCTTACTCACCTAATTTGTCATGTGATGGAGTCATTACATCTAGTGAAAGAAGGATGGTCACTTTTTAAGAGAGTAAATTATAAAATTTTCATAGGTGAGATGATGGATGTAAGGGGTTACATTCAAAAAATCAAGGATAAGCTAAAAGGTCTTGAATAAAAATAGGTTCAACTCCATCAACCTTATGTGTCTTTATATACACCACCTTATCCCTCATATATTCCACCCTCTCTCTCTCAAGAGACCATTCCAAGTGACCCTTAGAATGTTCCAAGTTCTTCATGTGTTCCTCAAACTTTCCCTTCTTGGAATTTGATCCAAGAAAGCTATCAAAGAAAGAAGGAGACTGTTTTTGAATAAATTATTATTGATATCCAAGATCCCACTTATCTTCCTCATGAATCCCTTAATAAGTCCTTCAATTTTCCAAGATGGAATCAAGTGGTCATGGAGTGGGCAAGATGAGACAAGTGGGTAAGGTGAGACAAATATAGATTTGGGAGCCCAAGTTAAAGAATGACCTAAACCTATGCAAATCCCTCACATCCCTCCTTAATAATCCTCTTATATCTCATACCAACCTTCTTGTGTTCTTTATCTTCATGAAGACACTAGCCACCTTAAAGAGAATGTTTTCCAAGAGAATATAGATAGTAAAATCAAAGAATTAGAGTTGAAGATAAGGGAGAAGAAGGAGAACCAAAATAAAAATGTTAAAGAAGAACCTCTGGCTTTTCCATCTTAGAGTTCTATCTAAATATGTTCTCAAAATAATAGGAAGACTTCAATTATGAAGGTTGAAGAGTAGTTTACAACTATTTAAGAATCTCAATAAGGCTACAAGTAAAATGAAGTTCTAGTGGAAGAAGGTGCTCCTTCTATTTCCCAACTAAACTATATTTCCCTACCAAATTTTCTTAAAGAGTCAACCATTCTCAAGGTTTCAAGTTACAAGAAGATTCCCTCCATTCCTAAACCCATCCATGAACCATCCATCATACCCCATACTCCATATCTAAATTAAAAGTCCCCCATCACATATTATCTTTCACCTCAAACCCATGAGCCTATCCATGAACCTTCCACCCACCCTTTCTTGATAAGGAACCCATTTTGAGAGAAGCAAGTGAGGAAGAAATAACTCAAGTTATAGATGATCAGGAAGATGTCATGAGTGATTATGAGGAATAAATAACCATAAGGATTCCCCTTGTTAAATAAAATAACAATTAAACCTTCTTAAATAAAGAGAAACATTTTTAAGATTCTTTTATAGATATGCATGAGGTAGAGTGTACTATCAATGATGAAGGAGAGAAATTTCAAGTCATTTCTCAAAAGGTTGTAGTCCTAGAGTAATATCTTAAAACCAAGGTGGAAGATATTCTTGGATATGACTCAATACATTAGCCTAATTTTGAACCACTCTTAGATGATTGGTAGTAGCAAATGGAGTTCTTCTAGTAAGATCTTTGCAAATTTGAAGGTTAAGTTCTTGAGAAGGTGGAGAAAGAGTTTTCCATGGAGGTCAATGACCAAGATTGGGTGTACTATGAAATACTAATTAAATATATTGATGAGTTTTAAGTTGATAATAAGGATAACAAGGTCACTCAAGGTGCCAAAATGACTTAAGGACAATGCTTAGATAAGGTTTCACTTATAGAAATTATAGCTGATAAGCAGTATGAGCAGGATCCTGAAGAACAAGACCAATTTAGCTTTATTGGTGACTAGTTTGTTGTTGATAACTCACTCTAGGAGATGTTAATATAGTTGGTAGGAAATAAGAGAGCCTCATTAAGGGTCATGTTAAATAAACATTATGCTTTGAAACTTGTAACATCTCTTAGACTAAGTGAGTTTATTAATTTTCCTTTTGACCCAGTTAGATCATGCTTTATATTAGATAGTTAGGTTCCTTATACATAATTAATTATTTGTTTTTTTTCTCCAAGTTCTATCTTAGCACATTAGGTTAGTGGTCCTTGACTTTTTTAGGTTAGTTTCCTTTTTTTATGTGTTTCCCTTCAATAATTTATTTTGGCACTTTGCTTTCTTTTGTTCCTTTTGGTCTTTGTTTATTTCAAGAGGATTTATGTAGAGGTTGGCATCTAGTTTTAGCTTTAGATCAATATGTTAAACTAGAGAGGAGACTTCATGCCCAATAGACTAGTCAAGATAAATGGTTTGGGTTCTCAAGAAAAGTAGGCATGCTTCTTAGTTGAGTCACCAAATTTGTTGGCCAATTTTGGCCCACAAACAAAGCTTCTATCTAGATGGATATACTAAATAGAGTTATAGATGGAATGATTGGTCCAAAGATCTCATATTACTTATAGAGATTTTGAAACACATTAAGCAATCTTAAAGTGTAATTGGTTGATCTTTTGGAATTAGTGTTGTAAATAGGTCTAGGATTACAAATTGAAAGGTACCAACCCATTTTCATGATGTTCATAACCCTCATAGACATAAAAAAAGTTTCACAAGTCTCAAAATATCATTTTGAGCCTTAAAAATTTAAAAACAAGCCTATAATATCTAGACCATCATAATCACATCATGAAAAAACAAACATGTCAACTTGATTATGTATTTAATAAATGCACTTGAGAATCCTATCAAGGCTAAAATATCACATGGACATGAATTCCTTCATGGCTAAATAATTCTCTACAAATTTGATATCTTGATGAGCTTTCTATCTCAATATATAAGCCCTTAAAGTTAGACTTATAAAGTGAAAAATTCACATGAACATCAAGTTTGAGCCTCATGAAATAGATATTTAAATTCAAATTTTATAAGGTTTAACATGGGGCTAACAAGTGTCCAAATCATGGAAGCTTAGAAGAGATCCAAAGGTGAGTGGGTGATTATAAGTGTCAATGGGCCCAAAAAGATCCAATGGGGTGAATTTAATCATATATTCAGGATAAATAATGAGCATCAAGTCAAAAAGTCATTGGACCCAAGATTTAATTCATCGATGATAAGTGTCAATATCTCACATACCTAAATAGAGATCTAATGGCAAGTGGTGATTAACAAAGCTAGTGGGCCCAAGAAGATAGATGGTGTGTGATCCATCCTATAAAGTATATCTAATTATGAGGAATGGGTCAAAATTTCAATGAATATTAAATACAAATTCATGGGTGATAAGTGTCTCAACCACATTAAACTAGTAGAAGATCTATGGCTCATATTCAATCATATAGTGGAAGATCGATGGTATGCAAAAGTTAAAGAGTCAACATATCCTGAAGACTAATGTAGGGATACCAAGTGGAATGATATCAAAGGTAGATCACATATCAATAGTTAATCATGAAGGCTAAAAATTTCATAATGAATGAGCCTAGATTAAGATCAATGGATGATATCAAAAGTCAAAACTAGGAGACTTCTAGTGGAGGTTGACAAAGTTATTTCTGACCTAGGTAAATATATGTATAAGATTCAAGTTTGAAAATGATTTATTTTAAAATAGAATGGATATTTTAGGTATCAAACATCACCATTATATCTCTATGGAGGCATAATAGGTCTTTTAGAGCTAATAATGATAAAAAAGTGGCAACTATTGTTGAAACAAGATCAAACACTTGGAGAGCTTCATTTTATTGACATTAAGACTATAGGAAAACTAATAATTGGGATTGGGTTTCATCTATAGTATACCTAGCTTCATATTAAAAAATAAGGGTAGATAATTTTGATTATGGGAAAATGTCTCATCCTTTTACATTGTCTTATTTTCAACAAATAGGTATTTATAGCCACTAAAAGTAGATGTGATCATGGTTCTATCAAGTGCATGAATATGAGGATTTTATCCTTAAAGTGAAGTGAATTAATGTAGAGGATATTGATAAGGATTTATATGATAGGGGTGGTTGCTTCTTGTAGTGGTCTTAACCTTCATGATCTATTCTTACATGCTAGATAGAGTCCCAGTGACATTAATGTAAATAAGAGCTTGAGGAAGATGTGATTTCGATCATTATGAACCCTTTTCCACTCTCCCATACATCCCTTCCCCCCTATCTCATCATATTATGTTATAAATATAGGATTCTAAGCCTTGAAATTAATCCCTCTCTTGGGCATACTAGACTCTACCAAGATTGAGCTTTGTAACCTCTTGAGATGAATAGAAGACTATGTTAATATTTCATTATGCTTATCTAATGTGTTTATGTTAACGTCAATTTGTATATGTGGTAGAAATTTCTCCCTTTTAAGTTCCTAATTTTACCTATTTATTAGTTTTTCATGTTATGTAGGTCATCTTTAGTGTTTAATGTCATTTTATTGGAGCTAGCATGTGGATACATTAACTAGTTAGTGCCTTGAATTAGGCCTTTCCATCACTTCCCTCAGGTTTTGATCACTTGGTGAACCTCTGCATGAAATATTGATGTATAACAAGCATTTTGAGTTGTAGATTTAGTCTTTTTATCATCTCATTAGTGTTATTACAAGTTCAAATAGAGTAGATGAGCAAAAATTTTAGGTGCATCACCAACATTAGCTTAGATTTCCATTTTAGTTATCTTTTTCTCCATTTTCACCCCATAAATTAATAGGTTTTAGTGGAAATGAGCTAAGTGATACATCATAGGAACTAGCCTCATTAAAGATCCTAGAGGTCTGACCCAAGATTAGGTAACCCAAAACCTAGGTTCATTCCCATGTTGGACTATATTTAAGTAGAGGACCTAAATAATCCTTTGCTAAGCTAGGGTACAATCTAGGTATCCAACACTACCCACCATAGATTAATCTTCCACCCATTCAACTCACCTAATGATTTACCTTCTATTAGAATCCATCCATCTACCCACAAACTTAGTTAAACAAACCACATGCTTAACCTTTTATTCCAACACCTAGTTATTTTAACCATATACATGTAACTTGTGCCCGAAAGTGGAACATAGTTCCTCAAAGATCCTATAATTTTAGAGGTTACTTCATTTATAACTTCTATGAGGTGTGTATAAAACCCACATTAATAGAGTGAAATTTATAAATTGATCTTGGTGAGCTAGAAAAGAGGTGAAAAATAATAATATAATGGAAATGAGAATAAAACTATTGGGTTTCACCATTCACAAAAATGGTCTAAAGGAAGAAGGTTTAATGAAAGGTAGGTTGAGACCTAATCATAAGAGAGTGTAAATTATGGATTAAAACATGTAGATAGATAAATATAGTTTTACCAAAATATAATATGATTATGTTTTACCTAAACTTGGATTATTAGGTTAGATCAGATAAAACTTTGAAATAGAATTCAAACCAATAGATATGGAATTCAATAATATAATTATATGTAAATTATTTAAAATTGATTATTAAGAATTTATAATGGAATATTATAAATACTTAAATTACTAAATGGATCATGATATGTAATTTTCATTGTTTACTATTTGAGTACAAGTGTTTTTTGGAATTATAAATCTAATATAAACACCCCTCTAGTTTACTCAATTCAAAAACTAATTTGTTGCCTACATTGAATCAGTTTTGCATGATCAAATCATTATCACTATTTTATACTAACTTGATTATCCATAATTTCTACATGAAAATGTTGCATAGTCATTGAAACATCACTTATGAATGTCTTTGATTTCTATGTTTTTATGATACTAAACTCTGATGATGCAAATAGATTAAAAATGAATGTCCTTTTCCATAAATACCTAGAAGAAATTGTGAGGGATAGAAACATACAAAATGGGGGAAGTTTGATGAGATGAGATGACCCTAATCACCTCTTCATGATGATTGGTATTTTCCTATGTATATAATACTCTAAGGAGGTAAATCAACCTACATATAGTTCTCCCACATTGTATGATTATGAAATTGTACTCCATTATGTGTATGTAACTAATGAGTGGATTTAATACTTGATAATGTTTTCTTTGATTTGGATCTTTAGTGATTAAAATTCAAATTATGACTGATCTTAGTGATAGGTATGTAAAATGCAAATAATAAGACATATTTTTTGAGTGTGTAGTATTGTATATATATATATATATATCACATATTATTGATAGGTACCTTTTGAATGACATATTAATTTTTTAAAATATTGACCTATTTGAATAATTATTCATTCCATTTACACCCTAGGCTTATGGTTTGACCCCTAAGGATCAATTTAATATTATAAAATAACTATTACTTGGAACAGGATGGTTCTAGTTAGCACATGTCATTATCGAGTGACAATAAATTATTATAACTGGGGGAGCTAAAATATGTATAGGTTGACTGGTATAAGAGTATAAATATGTTATTAAAGGATATTTTAAAGGTTTAAAATAGATATTGAGGTTCATATAGGTATATCATTAGTATAATGGAAGTTTTAACTCATAAATAACATGCAATTGTAAGAGGATGGTGAATTAGGACCTTGTTTGAAGGCTAAGTCATGTGTAGTAAATGTGTTTCAAGATTATCATTGTCAAGTGTTGTTGACAAATTTATAGTCTCAAGCATAGAAATGGGTCAACCTAAAACCCTATGAAACCTAGTTCACCATTATGCCTTATTGTTGTCATACTGCTTGGTAAAGTAGGGTTGTTTAAATATGTCACTAGTTTTCATCCTTGATGCAGCAAGTCTGTTATCTATTTATGTTATCAAACACATAGTGATCACCCCTACCTCATTTCTAAATTTGTGTCAAAGTACCATAAATTTTTTTAACATGTAATAAGGTCCAAAATAGGATTTTAAATGACCTTAGCAATCTCAAAATGCCATGATAGAGGTGGGATCATAATAAAACTGATAAGTCATCATGAACATCTCTAGTGAGCTCAAAGCATGTAAGGTATAATTCATTTATAAGATTTTTAGAATGTTATGAAGGAGTATTAGGGAATAATTGAATTTCTTAATAGGTTTTAAAGTCTCCTCATATGTGTTTATATGATATTCATCTGTTATCCCTCTTTAAATTCATGTATATGCTCTAAAAGTGAGATATTTGACCATAATGAGACTCCATTTGACCATGATGGGCCACTAGACCACCATCAATGCCTTAAATAGATTTCATAGACTTTATTAAGACATACCCAAGGTGTTTTATACATCATTGAAACCCTTTCCAATAAATTCAACACTTAATTGCCACTAATGGGTCCTACACATGCTAAAATATGCCCTTTCAATTTCTCCAATTCATACCATAGGATTTAATGCATCACCTGACTCCTATTTGTTAAGAATAGAATATAATAAGAGGGCGGGGTGAATCAATATATTATATATCTTATAAAACTTTCCCTTTATCAAATTCCACTAATTCAAACATTCAAGCTATGCAATAAAACTTAAACAATAAACATCACACAAGAGAGAGACACCAGATATAATGTGGAAACCCAATGTGGGAAAAACCATAGAGCATCAATCTCAAATATATTCGTGAGAACAAACCCATAGGAACACCATACCCCTTTGTCAAGTACAAACCTTATCTATAATTCATGAGCACCAACCCACATTAGCTTCAAACCCCTTTGCCGAGCACCAACCCAACTACTATTCATGAGCACCAACCCACAGGAACACCAACCCCTTTGACAAGCACCAACCTAGCAAAAATTCATGAGCACCAACCCACAAGAGCACCAACCCCTTTGCCAAGCACCAACTCAACAATAATTCATGAGCACCAACCCACAAGAGCACTAACCCCTTTGTGTATACCACACATCTATCTCTCAATGTTGTTATCTCAACAAATTATAGATCAATACAACATCACCTTCCTCTCTCTCACTTTTGCTCTTCTAAGCTAGATATAAAAAATACAAATCATCTCTCATAATTGCTCTTCTAAGCTAGATATTATAATATCAAATCAACCTCTCACTTCCACATTTACAAATGGATACTCAAGCCTTTATTTATAGCTTTCCAAATGACCTTTGGCCTTCCCCCTTTGTGACCTTTCATTCCTCATGGAAAATGGTGCCAATTTTGGATGACCCTTCATATCCAAGCATTTGAAAAGTCATGTGGTGACCCTTCATGACCAAAAACGTCTTTCCCACTTTTGTCTTTATCTTTGGTGACTTTTTGTATTCCTTTAATTGTCCCTTCATGAGAAATTCGCCCTTACTCTTTTGTCTTCACTTGGTGACTCTTGGTATTCCCCAAAATGACTCTTCATGGGAAAATGCATCCCATCCTTCTTTTGTCTTTACCTCGTGGCTCTTCAACTTCTCCATGGGCCCTTCTTTTGTCTCATATGCAACCAAAAATATATCTATTAATATTAAATAGATATTAACTCATATTAGCCAAGATATATTTATTACAAACAACATTAAATGCAATGGGGCCTTTATCACCAATAATGTTAAACCTTTGACATCAATGACAATATTTCCAACAATCTCCCCCTTTGTCATTAATGGCAACCTCAATCCTGAAACTGCCACATCCTGTCACCTGCACATACCATCATCTAAAAACATACAGTAACTCCCCCTTACTATAGCAGCCTGTACATGTTCCATGTACCTATTTCTTGCACCTATACTTGTACCTGTTATTCTCCCCCTTTGACATCAATGGCAAAGGGCCTACCTAGAGCTAACACTTAGCTCCCCCTCACTTGATGCTGAACATCAATGGTAGGAAGTAATAGAAATTAATCCCAACTCCTCTCATTGATCTTTGAATGTATCCTTTGATCATGCCTTTGAGAAGATATCTAACAATACATACACATTGTTCCCTGTCCTTTGAGCATCTGCAATCAACTCATTTGAATCTTTTCTTCTAATCTCACAATCTTCAGTATGAAACCTTAATGTGTATCCTTGATCACAAATTTGACTAACACTCAACAAATTATGCTTAAGACCTTTTACATACAAAACATTTTTAGTCTTAGTTCTACCATAATCCAAACTCAAAGTACCTTTTCTGGCTATCCTGGCAGTGGTTTTATCTTTGAATCTCACTATACCACCATTTATATTCTTTAGAGAAATGAACTTACTTTTATCACCTGTCATATGCCTCAAACATCCACTATGAATTAACCATGGCTGATCTTTACCTCTCACATGCAGAGCTATCTGCACCATCATAGAATATTTAGGTTGTTTCTTCTACCATGAACATGTCTAAACCTTCTCCCTAATGAATGGAGCTTTGAAACTCTGATTCTTCTTCTTGATGAATGGAGCTTTGAAACTATGATCCTTCTTGACTGACTCAAACATGCTTCTGCAATACCGAGCTGTGTTTGAAGTTGTTGCACTTGTAGCACACTATGGTCTCTTCATTAAAGCTTGATAGAGGAGCAAAAGAGTTGTGGCTTCTGCTTGACTCTACTCAACTTTCCTTCTCCTTATTTCTGAATTTGTTAGCTCTTTTTCTACATTCTACTTTATTGTGACCATATCCATTACAATAAAAACAATAGCCATAAAAATAAGACCTATCTATATATCTATGACCTGATTACCTTTTGTAGCTTTGTTCCTTACAGCCTTCTCTATTTGGAATGTACTCTATATCCTTCACTTCTCCCCTTTCTATTTCCTCTTGTGTCAGATCTTTAGCATAGCTCATTTTCTTTTCAAAACTAATCCCTGTCTTATCTGAATATGCTTTTTGACTTTCCAATATCTTATTCAACATGTTAGTGGTATCTTCAAATTTTGAATCGCTGATTACTTTATCACTGACTACTTTCTTAATATCTTCTTTTAAAGAGGCAATTTTAATAACATACCTTTCACAATCTTTTCTTGTTATTTCCAACTATCCTTTGAGATCTTATTCATTCTTCTTGGCTTCTTCAAAGTGTGCTTGTATATCTTCAATCATTTCCTTTGACTCTTGTTCATTTTTCTTGATCTAGCGCTTTAACCTTCGATTCTTCTTCTGAACAGCTTCTAACTCTTCTAGGGCACAATTGAGTTCTCCTTCCATATCTACTTTAGCTTCCTCCTCTTCTTTTTCTTGATCATCATCATGTATGGCCATGAATAGAACCTCTTCTTCTTCTAAATCACTGACTCCACTATCTTCAACTGAGCTAGTATCCTTAGAATATAGGCTCTTCTTCTTGAATCCCTTCTTGGATTTGCCTTTGAAATTATTCTTGTATGTAGCTTTTCTTCTTCATCATCTTTAACCTTATCTAGGCATCTAGCTAAAAAATGTCCAAACTTTCCACAATTAAAACATTTAAAAAGTGATTTTCCTTGATATTTACCTATTCCTCT
This sequence comes from Torreya grandis, assembly GCA_037957365.1. Taxonomy (NCBI): domain Eukaryota; kingdom Viridiplantae; phylum Streptophyta; class Pinopsida; order Cupressales; family Taxaceae; genus Torreya; species Torreya grandis. The sequence goes on from JARHVA010001012.1 coordinate 3,181,356, forward strand.
TTTCAGCCTGTGAATGAAAAGTGCTTTGTTGTCATCTTCATCATCACTAGAACTATCACTTGATTCTCAGATCTTAGCTTTCTCCTTCTTTGATGTCTTAAAAGTCACTTCTCTCTTTGAGAGTTTATCTTGTTCTATTTGCATCTCATATGTCGTGAGAATACCATGAAGCTCATTCATCTTTAGCTTGGCTAAATTCTTCATTTCATCGATTGCTAAAACCTTTGCATCATATCTCATTGGTAGATATCTCAAAACCTTTTTCACCACCGTTGACTCTTCCAAAGTTTCTCCAAGACCTTGAATCTAATTTACTATCTGATCAACTCACAAGAGATAACTTGCTATATCTTCTTCTTCTTCTATCTTCAAACTTTCAAACTGCCTTCTGAAAGTCTGCAACATAGCTTGCTGAACCTTTCCATCACCTTTGTAAATATTCTAAAGTTTTACCCAAGTTTCATGAGAAGATTTACATTTCATAACTTTAATAAATTTAGATTCACATAACCCACTTAAAATAGCATTTAAAGCTTTAGCATTACACTCACTTGCCTTCTTTTATGTTGGAGTAATTATAGATGTCTGTGGCTCTTCATATTCCTCCACCACTAATTTCCATATGTCAAATCCAAGGGCCATCAAATAAACCTTCATTCTCATGCTCCAAAAAGAATAATTCATCCCATCAAACAAAGGTGCCTTATTTATAGAAAATCCTTCCTGTGACCCAGCCATCATGCTTTTCCCGATCTACCTTCAAGTTGTAAAACTTTTCAAAAAGGAACCTGCTCTGATACCAATTGTTAAGCACATAATATACTGAGAGGGGGGGTGAATCAGTATATTATATATCTTATAAAACTTTCCCTTTATCAAATTCCACTTATTTAAATATTTAAGATATGTAATAAAACTTAATCAATAAACATCACACAAGAGAGAGACACCAGATATAACATGGAAACCCAATGTGGGAAAAACCATAGAGAATCAATCTAAAATATATTTATGAGAACAAACCCACAGGAGCACCATACCCCTTTGCCAAGTACAAACCTTAGCTATAATTCATGATCACCAACCCACAAGAGCTTCAAACCCCTTTGCTGAGCACCAACCCAACTACTATTTGTGAGCACTAACCCACAAGAGCACCAACCCCTTTACCGAGCACCAACCCAGCAACAATTCATGAGCACCAACCCAAAGGAGCACCAATGCCTTTTCCAAGCACCAACTTAGCAACAATTCATGATCACTAACCCATAGGAGCACCAACCCCTTTGTGTATACCACACACCTATCTCTCAATGTTTCTATCTCAACAAATGATAGATCAATACAACATCTCCTTCCTCTCTCTCACCTTTGCTCTTCTAAGCTAGATATAACAAATACAAATCATATTCATCTCTTACAATTTCTCTTCTAAGCTATATATTACAATATAAAATCAACCTCTCACTTCCACATTTTAAATGGCTACTCAAGCCTTTATTTATAGCTTTCCAAATGACCTTTGGCCTTCCCCCTTTGTGACATTTCAATCCTCATGGAAAATGGCACCAATCTTGGATGACCCTTCATATCCAAGCATTTGAAAAGTCATGTGGTGACCCTTCATGACCAAAAACATCTTTCCCACTTTTGTCCTTATCTTTGGTGACTTTTTGTATTCCTTAAAGTGTCCCTTCATGAGAAATTCGCCCTTACTCTTTTGTCTTCACTTGGTGACTCTTGGTATTCCCCAAAATGACTCTTCATGGGAAAATGCATCCCATCCTTTTTTTGTCTTTACCCCGTGGCTCTTCAACTTCTCCATGGGCCCTTATTTTGTCTCATATGCAACCAAAAATATATTCATTAATATTAAATAAATATTAACTCATATTAGCCAAGATATATTTATTACAAACAACATTAAATGCAATGGGGCCTTTATCACCAATACTGCTAAACCTTTGACATCAATGACAATATTTCCAACACTATTTTCCCTCTTCCTACCTAATAACAATGGATTATGTTTTGAAACATGAGAAAATATAGGGAATTTTTAGGTTTTCAGATTTTTTTGAGTGGTATGGATCTATATAGTATAGACTAGCTCAAGTGGAGTTAGGGATCTACAAGAGGATTTCACTACTAACATGTGTGGAATAAATAAAAGTATTTAAGTGTTTAAGGATCCAAAAACTGATCCACCTTCACCATTAAACTCATTTTTAAGTCTTAAGAGCACTTTAGGTTTTTGCTTAGATTGTACATACGAGAGAGAAAGAGGACCCAATCTTTTGGCCAAAGAAATTAAACTTGGTCACCTCTCATTCATGGGCATTGGTTTTGGGAATGGTTTCTTGATATCTATGAACATTCATTAATAATTTAATATATTTGATCATCAACCTCATCCACATAGGGATAAATAAGGAGGTCAATTTCATGGAATTTATGATTTTTTTGATCAAAATAGTGATTGTTCCTAGCTCTTTAAGTCTTGAAGATATTTTTCATGGCCTCATTAGCCTTTGATTCACATGTGTGGGCATGTGGGGTTGAGAAAAATTAAAATTACCTATGTTTATAGGCTACAAGTAGGTTTTAGTGATAGGGAAAAACATCTAGTGTATGCATCTGAAGGTGACTAATGTTTGGAGGTTTAATCATAGTGTTTTGGAGATGTTCATGCCTCTTCACTCAATATTTAATAGTTAGATGGTCTATAACCTTCTAGTCATAGTTTTTATAAGAAATAAAGCCTACATATGTGCATTTCACTTCCATAGATAGGCATCATACCATCTTATGATAGCCTCAAGGTTCTCAAACTTAGTATATGCATAGAGTGGAGTGTTGTACTCATGATAAAGTCATCATTTCATCTTTTTTATAGGTTCACAATCTTCATGATGACCCCCATAGGCCTTAAAACCACCCTTATACATTTAAATCTCTTCATAATCCCTTTAGTATAATTTAATCTTTTCTAACAATTGTTATGTTTCTTTGAAAAGTCCTAGGTTTCATCTTATAACCATATATACCTTTTCCTAGCCTCCAAAGTGTTATGTTTTAATAGCTATACATATGAAGGTCTCTAAGGTCCTTGTGGTTTGTCTTGGGTGTATACCCACATTTCATTTCAATCCATGGAATAAATTTTTCCATTTCATGGACTTTCTACTACCATTCCACTTTAGTTAAGACCTTGCACTCCATGTTTAAGTCCCATACAACCCCAATGTTATTCCCAATAGACTATCCACCCATATTTTCAAGCCTAAATCATAGGATTAAGGCTTACATACTCCTTGGTATTTTAAATAAACATAAGGTCATAAAAATATTGACCTATATGGACATATACCCTACTGAGGAAGTAAGTGACAACCTACAGGAGATCATCTATACCTACTATGTAAAGGTTCTTTAAGATCACAATGTATAGACTACCTTAAACATAGGAAATGATATGAATAAATAAGTGGATATATTAAATGTGTGTATGAGAATGTGAAATATTCATATAGGTTTCAATTGTTAAAAATCACTCTCCTCCTTTAGAGGCTTGTCCCACATACCCCTATAGACATTCAATGTATGCAAATTAGTACATAAAACACTATTGACATGTCTTAAGATCTACATCCTGACTAGAATAAGAGATAGTCTCTATAAATAAATAGGTAAGATTAAAACTTATTAAGGTTATAAAATATGGTGGTCACCCTATCAAAGGTAAAAGGACATTGAACCTATAACTAAGGGTTATATAGATCTAACTATGAAAGAGATTTATTTTAAGGAGGTGAAGAATGCAAAAGAAAGGGGTGATGAAAGACCTATACCTAAGGGTGTTACTAAACTTTAAGACATATTATCAAACTTATAGTTCCATAAAAATTGTAAAAAAGGGATAAAAAGGCCTATTCATACCCCCTAATACTACCAAGCACCCAGACTTACAAGCAAACCTATAGCTAGTCATGAGAGAGTTGTTGTTGTGAATCCTCTATAGGTCTGATCAGGGTTTTATATTTGGTAAAAATGGTCATTTTAAGTGGGTTAAGGTATTAATTATCTCCTTAAGGTCATTTAATTAGTGGATACATCCACTATTTTATCTCATACCTAGTCTAGTATTTTAATAGTCAGTTCTAAGACTAGGTGAGTTATTTGATGGTTTGAGGGAAAGATAGGTAGGATAGACTTCATAATGGTTTTTTTAGGAAATAAAATTTGGTATTAAATGTATTTATATACTTTATTATATAAATAAAATTCAATATTTAAGTAAAATACCCTTGAGGGTTAGCTAAAAGAGGCAAACCTTAGACATAACCCTAAACTCTATTACCATTTTGAGGCATATCCAATTCCTCATATAAAATTTATGGTCATTAAAATGTGTAGAGAGATTATAAAAATCTTGAAATAATTTTTTGTATACGGGGAATACTATAAACTTATCATATTGGTTATAAAATCTTCCTTGGCTTACATAATCTAGACAGTCAATTCAACACACACACACACTCCAATGTTCCTATCTTCACACACTTATGCATGTTATCCTAAGTTATTTATCAAATTTATAAGGGTGTCAATGGACTAAATATTCATAAAAATAAGTTTTTGTTTAGAGGTTTATACTGTATGAACCATCATTAAGATGCTGGACCTCCAAAACCCTTCTTGAAACTTTATAAGGTACCTAATGAAGGAAATATTATTCAAAATGAATACATATAAAGTGATTGATCCATTAAATAATATTTATGTTCTTATTAGGTCATATAAGAATCAGAAAAACCTATTGGTTAACACATGTAAGGATCATGTTGTACAGACAAGGATTGAGAAGGCTAATTTGAGCCTATAATCAAGGAATTGAAAAGTACACACACACACACACACATATATATATATACATATATATATACACACACACACATATATATATATATACATATGCATATATATACATATATATATATATACATATACATATATATACATATATATATATATATATATATATATATATCTGTGTGTGTGTGTGTGTGTGTGTGTGTGTGTGTGTGTGTATATACACACATACATATCATGAGATTTAAGATAGAGAATGCATCTTAAATTTCCCAAATAATCTTATAATATTCACCTACAATATCCTTCATGATTGGTTATTCAAGTAGACAATTTTGGGTATTTATATGGAAGACTACATGGATGCAAAAGAAGAAAAATGGATTGATCAAGCCAACATTGTTACTCTAAGGAACCTAAAATATGATCTTCATGTTAACTATGGTGAATAATAGCCTCTTATCCCTAGGTTTAGGCTAAAACTCAGGGACCCTATGATTAGACATACTAGTCTAACACCTCCATTGAGATAATATCACTTGAAGATGGAGTAGAGGGTAAAATGAGATTGAAATAAACTATAATAATATATAGGGGTAATCATCAGATTGTTTTTTAGGTATATATCACTTTGGATTGCAAAAGAGTTGATACAATTAGCCATTCTAGACTACATACACCTAAAGACTATCCATAAAGCCTATTTCTCACTCAAAAGACATTATCACATGATCATAGCTATACAAAACATCTTCATGGGAGGATAGGAACTTTAGGAGAGGTAAATTGGTTTGTATACATTCATTTAGTGGAATCATTTTGGAGTTTTAAGATGTAACCTTTATGAATCATCGTCAAGAGTCTTAGACACTCTTAAACCTCCCTAAAACCCTAATAAGGACCCAAATAGATAAATTTGAGGAGAAGTTCATCCAAATTGATGGTAAGAACTTGATAAATACCTAAATCATGTTTTTCACTCAGATTAGGCCATTTTTATGGTAATTGGTTGTATGGATACTATACAAACACCTTTATAAACTATAATTTTTTAGGGTTTTTAGAAATAAATGAGGTAAAAGACTTAGTCATAAGTTCCAAATAATGGAAAGTGTTGTATTAGGAATTTTTTCACATTTAAAAAGTTTTAAAAGTTTAATTACCTACTTTGAAGTTCCTTTTCTAACCTTCACCAATTAGCCAGTCTGCTAGAATAGTCTAGATGACCTAGTCATGCAAGGAAGATGAGTTTATAAGTGAGACATATTTGAAGGGTATATATAGTAATGTAGAGGGTTATTTAAATATTTATTAAATACTTCTCAATTATATTGAAGTTTTGATTTAACTATCTCATTCATCCAAATAAGTTATGGGTAGAATACTAGTTTACTAGCTGATGAGATCTACCTAATCAATAGAAAAAGGTGCTAATAGATGTAGGAAGGAATCATGGAGTTAATGAAACACATTAATAAATATATAAATAACCCTTGAGGTGAGTAATACCCCATATTTATTGGCATGATGAAGGATTTTGGTGGTTTCTTCATCAAAATAAACTTGCAGGTGTGGCTATCCACTTAATGCCTCATGAAAAAGGGATCCATTAAGTCACTTTCAATGTTGGTAACTAATGAAAGAAGAGGGAATGATATAAAAGTGGTTTGCATGTAATATTCAAGGGTCAAAATTTACTAAATTTTTACATCAATTCTACAAAGAGTCCATTCAAGGCATCTATTTACTCAAGAAATACATGGGGAGAGTAATGGAGATAATTGTAATTACTACATGGCCACCTTTACCTCTTCATTACCTATTCTATGACTATATTCTTATCTATTTCTCATGAAAAACTATATATATTTAGGCATTGAGATCTTGATTACTGTCCCTTAGATATGTGTAGTAAAGCTTTGTCAAAATTGTACCTTGCACCTTGAATCAATAGAGAAAAAATATTTTCAGACTTCTGTACAAGTGTTAGTATGTGTTATGATTATTGATTTGTATAAATTATGACGTTAATTTTATTTTTTAGGTCTTCTATCTCACCTAATGTCATAATATCATCATATCCATTTTTTATGAAGTGTTGATAGATAGTAGTGATGTTGAAGATTAAATTGACTAATAGTGTCTTACATAGACCTACATTTTATGCCTTCAAGTTATAGGCTTTCTACTTGACCTCCATATAAAATATTCATTTCTAAGATAATTTAAATAAGTTTGGTGATTTTTTAGTTTTCCATTGGGTTCATAATCATGTTTAAGGAGTATTCAAAAGAGGATAAACAAACCTTGGTACATCATCACCCCTAGTATAGGTTCTCCTTCCAATTTTCCATCTTACCTCGTTTTCATCCCAATAAAAATGTCTTAGAAGTAGAGTTTAATTTGATATACTAGGGGAGATAGCCGCATAACCTATATGTTTAGTCTATACTATAGGTAACCCATAAAATTTATTCTAATTCCATGTTAGTCTAATATTGAAGTAAAATTTAATAATCTCCTTTAGATGGTACTACTTGGGTTGACAACAATTCTAGCACACCTAGTGGGACCAGATTTAAAGTGACTTGGAACATGATTTGATAGAATTGGAGGACATCTAAAAGCTAAGGATATTCATTGATAGATCTATAGACAAGTTACATGTAAAATGTGGACACTAGATCTTCCTCAAAAGGTAAGAACATTAAGTTTATTGAATTGTCATTGGACATTACTAGAAGGAAGAGGCATCCTAGATTCAATCCTAAACCTACACCCATCATCTCTCCTATTTATTACCAAAAAAACACTATTTTAAGTCTTATAACCTCAATGGCTAGGCCCAAGATGCAATCGTTTATGACTATTAATGGTGGAAATCCATTGAACCTAAATCAATTTGATGACATACCGACTACTAACCTCAAAAACCTTCCCTAATTCATATGAGAGAACTCAAATACCCATATATAACATACAAAAACTTATCCAGTCTATGTTTAATCTATAACGTAACCCAATAAAATGTGGCTATGAGTTTTTTGGTAACCTCCTTGAGGGTAAAAGCAATCCAGTGGTATAGGGGCCTAACACCCGCATCTATAAACACTTGGGATGAGTTTGGAGAATAGTTGTGTAAACACTTTGAGGATGGGAGTGATTATGTCTCCTTGGTAGAATAACTTACTACAATCAAAATATCCCCCTAAGAACTCATTATAGACTTCAACTATAGATTCTAAAAAACCTAGGATAGGATTCCCACCATCATCAAGCCCACCCTTAAATATGATTTCTTGTATTATATAAGTGATTTAAACTTTGATGTGGCTATTATGATACAATAAATGGGCTAATGAGATACTCATAAGAGTATACAACTACCTAATTCAAGAAGACAAAGTCACCCCTAGACCCCTCATGCCTTTGTTCTTTGAAATTTAACCTCCTATCCATACCTTTGATCCATTACCATCCCCAACTAATCAAGATCAAGTAATTGACAACCAATTAGATATATAGGGTAAGATAGAATGGTTTCTCAAGGCCCAAAATAATAAGCTAGTAGCCTTGGAGAGGCAATAAACCACACTTTATAGGCCTTATCAAGCCCCTTAATAATCCCCTTATCATTCCTATCAATACAATAGGCCTCCTTATTAACCTAACTAATAATGGCAAGGGAAGATTACACAAGAAAGATCATATAATAGATTCAATCCTAATGCTCCCAATAGTTTTAGAGATTTGGTACCAACTCAGAATAATTATGCATAATAAATGTAATGGTTTTATCCATGGGGACAACCAAGTGATATGATAATGGCTCAAAATGGTGAAGGGTATCAAACATCCTATATGCAACAAGGTCCTACCTTTCCATCACATGATACCTGCATCCTCCAAAACATAAGGAGGGCCCCCTTATGCCTTATGGGGACACTCCATTCATGACCCAAGCTAAGATGCCAAGTTAACAATTAGGAAGTGGAAGAAAGGCACCCTATGAAATTACATTTTTAAATTATAAATAAGGTGAGCATTTATTTGAACAAGTGGAAATAAATTAGGGTCATAATTTGGTTGAAGTAGACAACTCAGTTGTAACCCATACAAGGGCTAAAATAAGGGTAGTTGATGATAGTTTGGGGAAGTCCAAGACAAATCCTCCATCTTCCCAAATACCTCAAGAGGATGACACTCAATATGAAGTTGATAAGACATCACCAATGCATTAGATGCAACAAGGCCATGGGTAGAATTAGAAGAGTTATTTTATGTCCTAGTTAACATAAGTAGTTATAAACAATATTTCTACCCCTATGTTGTAGACCAAGGCAACCAACACTCATTTTAGTATTGTGGAATACATGAAGAAGTCCCATGTCACTCTGCCTATGTGGGATACTTTTCTCATTTTGGGGCAAAAGGGGCTCTTTAAAAAAGAGCTCTCCAAACTTCATGTCATGGATAAACAAGAAAAAAAGGTAAGTGTAGTTCTTGTTAATTCTAGTTAACCTCATGAATCATAAGAATCTAAGGTAGTAAATCTACCTACCTTATAAATTTTAGTCATAATAGGAGTTTCCCTTGTTCATAATTATATGACAGATAGTGGTGCTAGCACTTCTATCATGCTTAAGTCCATAGCTAATAAGTTGGAACTTAAGTATGAGCCTAATAAAAAGGGAGTTTTACTATTGGATGGGTCTCCTACCTAGAATTTAGGTGTTTATAAGGACCCTAAGGTCATATTGGTTGCTTGTCCTAGCTATACTATATCTCAAGATGTCATGGTATTTGACCTTCCTCCCTACTTTGATCTATGTTTATCTAGAAATTTTGCTACTAAAATTAAGGGGTATCTCTTTTTTGATTGGTCATACATGGTCTTTAAGACTAGGCATGGGACAAAGGTTACCATAAGGTCTAAACCTATTTATAGGTTCCACTTAAAACCCTACATGCCCAACCTATCTAATGTCAATTGCATTATCTTTGATGAAGATGAGTATCTCAATTATCAATAACCTAACGAACCACTACAAGGCATCTCAAATTTGCTCCTTGATTAGTGGGAAATAGATAATTATGGTTATGATCCTTAAAAGACCATTAAATAGGTAGTCCTAGTTGTGTATTATATGCATGAAGAAGGATATATCATGTCTAGTCTCACTAGCACAAGGTCAAGAACATAAAGGCATATGGAACTTATTCTTTGATGGGTCAAGGTAAAAGAATGGGAGTGGGGTAGGTCTTATGCTTATCTCCCCTTAAAATAAAATATATTATCCTAACATGAGGTTTATTTTATCTACACTTATAATACTATATAATATGAGTCCCTTATTTATGGGATACAATGGGAAATGAAGAGAGGTATTAAGTTTTTACAAGTTAAAGGAGATAGTTTACTAGTGGTGAAATATGTAAGGGGCATAAATATACTCAAGAATCCACTTTTGAAAGCTTAAAATCATAGAATTCAGGACCTCTTGGAGTAATTACAATACTTTAGCATTTGTTCCATACTAAGGGAGTCTAATAATCATGTAGACCGATTAGCTACCATTAGTGCACAATATGACATAGTTGATGGGGTCAAAGACATGAAAGTGTAGTCACAAATCAAAGTGGTTTGCAAGCCCATAGTCCCTAATAATGAGTTGAGTTGGAAAGTTTTCAAAATTTATAGTCATATTGCTTGATTTTTGCAACATGATTTAGAATTCTACTCAAAGAACCAAAGCAGGCTGATACATCAATTTAGAGATTAAATTATTCAAATCAGGGCAAATAGTTATTTTGGGCCCCTTTTTATAAAATTTTAAACTCATGAAAACTCAAAAATCATCTCAACATGAGGAAATCATGTGGAATAATTTCTATTTTGGTATATTTTGTGCCAACTGGAGGAACCAATGTTCACCTTCCACTAGCTAGAAGGTGGTTAATTAGCACCTAGATTTTGTGTGGTATCTTCATAAGTATCTACATGTGGTAATTAGATAAAAAAGTGCAAGGTAATGGAACTAGTTGAATGATCAAATATGGCTCCAACTCAACACCTGATGTGCACCCTTCACCCTAGTGAGAAGATTCTCCTAAGTGTTATAAATACAAGCTCAAACTAGTGTGTGAGGGACACAACTTTAAGATAGTGAAGATTTGAAGAATTAGTTCTATGCATAGTGAAAAAACCACCATTAAAACTTAATTTTATCATAGATGCCCTTGAAGCTCCCCATTATAGTGGCCAAGCTTGCCTATGAGCCTCTAAGGTTTTAGCATCTTTAGAATTTAATCTATCTAATTTGTTATGTACTATGTTTACTTGAACTTTGTTTAAGGAAGAATGACATTGCATCCATTGGAGTTTGATTTGGTTATGTCTATGTTTACTATATTTATCTTTGATATTTAAATACATGATGAATGTGATGAGTATAGTTTTATAAACTTAATCTAAATGTTAGGAATGTTTGTTTCAAGCTTTTGGTTCACAACATCTATGGTATCTCAGTAATTATGATGACATCAACATACTATGTGGAAATAATCTAAGTGTAGGAAAGATCCCATGCCAAGCCATGATACCTATGCTTAAAGTGCTAACCTAGCATGAATCCTTGATCTAAGATATTCCATTGAACCCTCCAAGTGCCTAAAGGACTCTAAGCATGATAACACATAGTCTTGAACCCATAAGAATATAAAACAACCTGATATATACTTGCATCCATATGCCTAGAATTAGATAACTAAATAGGATTTTTGCCTACATGCCCTTAGCCTAACCTAAAAATTTGATTACACTGATGAACTTGAAAATTTTATCATTGAAAATGACCAAGCCCCTTGAATAATTAGTTGTACATGGCACTAATAACCCAATGTGGGCCCTATTTTTTTATATGCTTCAAGTGAGTGCATAAGACTTGTGATTTATGTGAATTGATGTCGGTACAGTCAAGTAATAAATTTTGAGTGCTACAAGATTAGTCCTTATTTTCACCTAGTTATAACAAGTCTTGAACTAACTTGAACAACTATATAAGTGTGTGATAGAGTAAATGAACTAATAATTGACTAAATTCTATACAAAATTTTGGTTCTATTTATGAGACCCATGTTGAATTTTGTTGCTACAATGGTGAAAAATAATAATGATCTAACTTTCCCTTGAGAATATCAGATACTGAATAGAATAAGTGGAAGAGAGGTTTGCACTGAAGTATCCATCTTGTAAAGAATAGAAGCTAAAGAAGTGGGTCCAAAATAACTTGTATGATGCTCTGTATGAGGTATCATTTTATAAACTACTTGAACAAGTGTATAAATGGTTGAATGCCTATGAAACCCATAAAATATAGAGCTATATAAAATGTCTTGAGTGGATGAAAGAGTATCTAGAGAATCTTGAGCACCTTGATGCCACTTGGACTAGAGTTGTAGACAAATGGTGGTAAGGAGTACTGAACAGTTACATGCTTGAGTTCACAATATGGATGTAATCCTACCCTAAAGAAGTAGATTATAAATTATTTCACTAACATAGAGGCACATTTATGAAATAATTTATCATAAATCTTAAAAATTGTATGGTGGAATATGGCTTTGAAACTCTAAGAATGGAAGGCTCAAGACCTTTTGTGTATGAGCATCACAATCAGGAAGAAGGGGATATGTAGGTGAAGCGTAATAGAAGGGTACAAGTATATTTACACCTAAGATCTCATAAGAAAGAATTATAATAAGATAAGGCACAAACTAATGGAATCTATAGAACTTGGAAGTATTAAGATAACCCATATCGAGTGGGAAGGGCATGTGGAAGGATATATTGAATTATAGCAATGTGAGGAGAGGAATAATGAAGACATAGATTGAGCTCAATTATTGATGGGTGAATAATGTGTTAGGTCCCTAAATAATTTTATAATTGAATATGTGATACAAGTACCTACCCCCTTTGAACCTATGGTGATATCTCATGTACTAGATCTCCCATGAGAAGAAAAAGAGCAACAATTTAACCTATTGTCCACATTGACTTTGACTAGTTTGTAGATTTAGAGTATAATTTTATGGTTGAACAAGTTATTCCTTACGAAAAGATAAGTGAGGATACCTCTAAACCTTTAGGTTCTATTTTGGTAACATATAACATGAGTGCAAGCAATCTAGTTCAATAAATGTTGGTTATGTAGACTGGGTAACAACCCACAAGAAGTGGCTCCATACCACAAGTGAGTATCACCACACCATCAAATTAAATGGTGCTAACCAAAAAAATGGGGTCAACACTCAACCCAGTGACCAAAGGCATTGGAAGAACACTACCAAGATAAGTACCAAGGGGAAATCACCATAGATGTTATCACCCTGCATAGCAAATATATAATGAAATGGAAATACACTTTATAGAATATCATGACATAAAGAATGCCATAGAGTATGTGTTAAATTTTCAGATTTAATTTCATGCTCAAGGTATAACCTAGTTAGAGCACAAGGAAAATAAATTTGATCCTAATCAGGATATGATTGATTATGACACCTTGAAGGAATCATTTCTGAAGGAATTTGACATACTTGAGTTTAAACAATAGAGCAACATTGTGCTAAAGGAAATTAGTCAAGGGATATCAAAAATCATGCACATGTATTATGTTACGATTAAAACTCTTCTTTCCAAGCTTCTTTATGACATTCACCCCTCCCAACATGCACAATGGTTCATTAGATGATTGCTATTACAATTTATAAGATAATTTTTTATGAAGACATTCAAAAATCCTTGAGAAGTGTTTGAATCTATGCTTAGGCCAAGGTAGTCATAAGTTATGGTAATACAATTGACCAATTCATGGAAGTATTGATTGCATCCATGGCTATCCAACTCTAAAAACTGACCACTAGTTCATCACAAGATGCTCAAAGTAGATTATGGTACACTAACTGTGAGATGGAAGGCCATAATATTAATAGTTTCCCTTGAAGGAATATGTGCACATTGCTTCAAAGCTATGAGGTTTGTCATCAGGCACGTGATGTTCACAACTACCCTTTATTACAACATGTCAGTTAGGTTAACATAACCATATATTGTTGGTTGTGTGACACCTACACTCATACCACATCTAATTGCCACATAATCGATGAGATGTGTGATAATATGGAAAGAGGCACACAAAAAGAAATTACAGTAGTTGGAGGGTAGGCAATCTAAGGAAATGAGGGTTATGGTCAATAAAATGTAGGCTATGGCTAGTATAATGTAGGCTATGGGATGAAAAGAGGCACTAGATGGTGGGGTGGAGGATGTGGTAGAGGAATATTCCCATCATGATCATGTTATAAGTGTAGTTTTACTGATCACTATCAGTGTGACTATCCTACACATCTAACATATGGTTATTGTCAAGGAACCCACAAGGTCATGGAATACACTAATTTGTATAAAAATTTATTCCAAGGATGGCCCAGTGTAGACAAAGGTCCAATAAATAGTAGACATAATCCTAAAGTGGAGAAATATACTCCAAAGGTGCAACCAACCCACATAGATCAAATAAAAATATAAGTAACTACTCATAGTGGATTCACCACTCAACTACCTATTGTGCTAGTACCAAAATTATACCTAAAATATGGGGAATTATGTTACACTGAGTGCAACACATAACCAAAACCCAAAGTTGTGCCTTACCTTGAACTTGCATGCTAGTAGGATGTCTTACAATAGGCGATGAACATTATTCAAAACCTTCAAATATAACTCCAATTCGCATTAGATCTAGAGGTGAAAGATTCTACATCCCACAAGAAATAATATAACCAAGAGACTAAGGTATAAGAAATAATGTAGATCCTACACCTTCTACAGACATAAGAGACGCTTCCCTTATTGAATCATTTTATTTTAGAGCATGTTAGACATAAGCTAGTTAAAATTTTTGCACCACACATGGAAAGGGAGTGAGAGGTCAGGCATACACAAAATATGGAGTGTGATTAAGAGATCCTAGTGAATTCCACCATTGATGGATGGTCTATATGAGAGGTCCTCATAGACATAGGTTTTAAGGTTAATATCTCAACAAGGAATCCATGGAAGAAGATATGTAGGCTAGCCTTAAGGCCTTCCCCTCATGTGTCTATTATGGCCAACAAACCCAAGACACAACTAATCAGAATTATAGAATACACCATTGTAGATATTATGGGCATAGAATTTTGTGCTAACTTCAAAGTGATCAAGTTTGTTGAGCAATATAATTATCTATCACTCTTGGCTAGTCCATGGTGCTATGTGAATAATTTTGACATGTAATTTAAGAATCACTATCTGACTTTTAAAATGGTAAGGAGAGGGTTTTGATCCCCCTCTCAAATGACCAAGGACCCCCTTATGTATAAATTATTGATCTTAAAGATGAGATCAACCATATATACAACATCATGGTGCAAGGTACCAAAACTATCAACCCTAATGACTAAGGAGTGATTTCTTGGGATGATGGATAGTCAGCCTCAAACACTACCAATGTAGTTTGTGATTAATGGGTTGAAGAAGATTATGACACTATTGACCAAATTTGACCCCAATTTAAATTTGGGCCAACCCCTACTATTTTAATATTTTATAGAAAGTTTCATATGTCATATGGGGTCATCTATTGTCATAAAGTCTCACTTACCCTTTCCCTATTCCTTATTGGAACACATCCTCCTTGTATTGGCTCAGTCAATCAAAGTCAACATTGGTCAAACCTAGTTAAAATGACAAATTATATTTAAAATGTCCTAAAATGATATTTGAATTGTTTCAAGGTGTCTGCAAGTCACAAATTGGCCATTTACTATGTTTCATGTGGTAAAAGGATCATTTGGCCACTTTTCTAGCTAATTAATTGACTTGTACAGATGGTGGGTGTTAAAAAATATGTCATAAAGGAGGACATCAATGTGGATAAGATCAAATCATGTCATAATCAGTTAGGTGATAGTTATAAGTCTATTATGATCATGAAATGGTAGTTTCTCCTTAAAAATAGGAGCTTCTAAACACTTTTATAGACTTATCAAGTCTAAAATTAGTTGAAAACGTGGTTTAGTGACTCTTAACCTCCACATAGGTCATTTCCACATTTGGATTTCAAGGATAATGTAAAACGGTTCATTGGTAACTCATTCTCCTTAATTTTCACTTGGTAAGCTAAGGAAGGTAGATTCAATCACTTTCCATACCTGTAGAATTGGGAAGAGTGATTCTAGGGATGGATATTAATTTGAGTTAAATTTAATTTCATATCAATAAGTCTCATATTGGTTCCTCTTCCTTTATGAATAATCAATTTGAATCTAGACAACTTTTTATGAAATTGCATTCAAGAGGGGTATGGTTGTGTATCTATTTCTTGATTTAAAGAATATATGGATCAATTTTATTTTGATGGATTGTTTTTAGGTTATAATAAGGTCTTATCCATGGTTTTTCAATCATCCAATACTTGTCTTTCAATGCTTTTAAGGGATAATTCCAAATTGTGCTTGTTTCTCAAAGTTTGCATTCATGGGCATGTAACTTGAGCCTTGCAACATAGAATATGGTTCCATGGGATGATCAACATGCCTGGATACAAATTTTCAATTTTTTTCATTCAATTACCTTGTGAAAAATCAAATTATCATACTCCTCCAAAGCCAAATTGCCTAATCTCCTTGTTCACTGCCTAGTCAGCTTATGCTTGAGTTCAAGAGAATTGTATAGAGGTGAAAAGAGTGGAATACATGGTGGAGTTAATACTAAAGTCCTAACATACCCAAAGGTTCATATTTTTCATTACATGAGAGTTAGAATACTATTATAAGATGAATTTTAATTCAAAATAATGATTGGACTGTATTGGTTCTTTTGTCCTTGAAAGTTGTACATAGAGGTCCTAAGGGTTATTGTAGACATCTCAAAACATGTCTCCCTAAGGTTTTAAGACCAATAAATTACCAAAATTATTTTATATAGTGAGGAGAAAATGTATGCCAATTTTTATGAGTAGAGGGTAAGTGGAGATCGCAGTTTCTAAGCTCTAAAAATGGCAAAAAAGCACTAAATTTTGCCAATGGAGTCTATAGGATATTGTCCAAAAAGTTCATTTTACAGTTCAATTTGATGATACTAATCTATTCAATCAATGAAAAATCATACCAAATGATTTAATATGTAGTCTTCATCCAAAATTAAGAGAGAATGTGGAGTTTCATTTTTTGACCCTCTAAGGTAACCTCCATGTCTGTATAACAAGCCTAAAATAAGCATCTACAACCAATACTAATAGTGAGCTAGTATCTAGTGTTTGAGGGATTTTTAGGATTAGGTGAAATTAAAAATGAAACTATATGAACTCAAAATTATTTAAATGGTACATAATGACCTTAATCATGACCTCATTAGGTATTTCACACCTATAGGCATGGGAAAGTGAACTTATAACTGGGTTATGTGGACAATGAGGTAAAAGTTGGAATTTAAGACCCTATTTTAAGTTTTAAAGGAGATACAAGGTGTTTTTAGATTTAAAAAACTAAAATTAAGGTTAATTCATCATCAACATACTCCAAAATGAGCCATTGACACCTACAATAGGCCTAGAGGGTCCATGAAACACAGTCAAATAATGTTGGAAAGACAATGAATGAGATGTGGGTTTTGGTTGCACTAAAATAGGTTATAGTGGTGAGATTTGGTTTATAAAAATGTAGAGTGACCCCAAAAAATAATTTAAAACCTAAAAACATAGTGAAAAAGGGTGAAAAAGGTCAACACCACCTATAGGCAGGTGTTTTGAGGTGTTTCAGTCCACATAAGTGAGCCTAGTCTTGGGAATGAAAGATAGATTGGTGTAAAGGAGTGAAGATTGAACTTGGTAAGATGATATATGATAATTAACATATGATTTTTAACATAAAATAGGTGTTATTTTGTCCTTAAATCCCTAAACACCACCATAATCACCTATAACCAACACCTTAAACAAAGATTTTTTCAACAAACAGTCAGTGGCCTAGTTGATGGTTTATAAAGGCATGGAAGTGTTTGAGGGGAAAATATAATATAAAATGGTTTAAATACACCATTATAGGAATTAATTACCCTTATATTTCATGAACAATAAAAGGATAATATTCATTTCCTACAAGCACAACCTATACCTTACCTACCCTACATATAGCCTACCTAGAGAAGGTCTACCTTAGAAATGGTGAGATTTAGGTGACCAAAGCATAGATTTAAAGGATAAAATTTTGTATATATTACCCTTTATAGTTGATAAAAATATTCCGATAATTTTTTTGGTGAAGAAAACAAGGAAACATACCCATATTCTGTCTCAGATTAGGGGCAATTTTCTTAGGCATGGAGATGATAGTTTTAGGGAAAATAGGTGAAATGGTGAACCAAAGATCAATTGGATCATTAAATAAGATTTAAATAGATAGGATACACATGAATAAATGTGATAAAAAAGTATATAAGTTTTTGATTCAAGAAAAATTTTCTATACTAGAAGGTCTACAGATAAACCTAGTGATGAGAACATGCAAATCCAATGCCAAATGCAAGGTCACTTCAAGTTATAGCATTTTAAAATAATTGTAGTGTGTTTTATCACCTATATGGAATTTTAAATTATGTGTTAAATCCATGTTAATTAATATTTTATATCCATAATGGTTATTTGGCTCTAAAGTGTAGGCATGCCTAGTTGGCAAGGAGTAAACATGTTTCCAAAATAGGGGCCAAATTCATTATTAGCTCTTAAAGAGTTTTTATAAGGATTGGATAAGGTTTATGGGGAATTTTAAGAGGTTTTAAATCCATCATATATATATATATATATATATATTCTCCTATAAAGTATCCTTTGTCTTAAGAAGCTCCCAAACCTTACAAAATGATTGAAAATGGCTCGAATGGTCATCTTTGAATGCCAATATCTTCATGAGATTTTAAATAGGAAATTGAGCCATTAAATTAAGTTTAAGGAATTACTTTAGGAGACACAAGTGGAATTTTATTATGTTTCCAATTTATATCATGCATGAACAAACACTAAGAGGGCTAGTCACTCTAAAACCCTCAAAGAAGATTGTTTTGAACCTGATGAGAGAGAAATGGCACTAAAATAAATAAAATAGATGCTTTAATATTTAAACTCACCATGATTACCTTGATAACTCTCCTAATATCCACCTCATGCCACTAGTCTATACTTGCAAGTATAGGGTTGTACAAAATAGGCCAAGAAAGATAATTTAATGCTAGAATAGGGTTCATACAAATGATCAAGAGCTCAAATTAAACATGAGATATTTTGAGGAGATGAAAAAAGTGGATCATAGTATATTTTATTATTTCACACATGTGGGAGCTCAAAATGAACATTTTTAGTCTTCTAGGCTAAAGAAGCATAATTAGGCCTAATTGGGAGGACTAATTGATCAAAAGAAACACTTGCCTTATGTTTAGCACCATGAAACTTGGAAAAAATAAAAATGAGGTAAAATTTCACTAAAAATGGTGTCAATTAATATTTGAAGTTTTTACATTCCCCTACACAAGTGAATTTATGCAAAAATAGGGCTACAAGAGGAATAAGCCTAATGAAAGCTCTATAAGCAACAGGTTTTAAGTCCAATATTATTATAATAATATTTTAATGAATGAAGATTACACCAATTGATCTAAATCTAAATTTTAGCTATTTTGGCCAAATTAGGCCTAATGAGACAAGAAGGCCTTATGACACCTAAGAAGGAAATTGATAATTGTAAGTGATGTAACTATTTTACATGACTCAATATGGTTTCCAAATTTCCTTGGGATTAAAATTTAACTATACAAGATATCTCATGATCAAATTCTTCCCTTTTGCCACTTGTCAAGGAGTTTCAATACTCAAAGATGCTTGTGGAAGAGTTTCAATGCCACATCAAGGAAGGTGCTCAGTTTGGGATGGAAACATGTCAACATCAGTTAATTATTCTCTCCTCCACCTCATTTACATTTAAAAATTGGCTCTAACATACTTTGAAGTTCTCTTAAAAGCCCATCATGAAGGCAGTATCACAAGAGAGAATGATTGAGAAGATTGCTACACCACACTTGGAGAAGAGGCTAATTTGGGTTAGAATGATGTGAAAATCAGTTTGAAGACTCTTCGTAGACCTAATTCACATGAATTTTAACTAATTTTCACCTTTGGACACTTTTCCTTTTTCCTTTTCAACTTATCTTCTCTCTCTCTTCTTCCAAATTTTATAAGTATGAGCCATGTTGGCTATTATAAGAGAGACCATAGCTAGTATGTTGAGACCTTACTAGTATGACATTGAATTTTGTCTTTAAACACTAAATACAAGTCTGATTCTAAGTTAAGATTTTTTTTTCTAAGTGTGTGTGTGATGTATAGTGGAGATAAGTGATGGTGTCATCCTTACTCCTCTTTATCCTTCATGTTTAAGGAAGAGTTCTAATTTTAAGAGGTCATGTGAAGTCTATGAATGTACTATGCTCCTCTTTAAGTATAAAATTGTCTCTATGGTTTTTAATATTCACCTAGATCATTTATCTTGTTGATCATCCTATGTATGCCTACCTTTATATTGAAACACTATGTTAGGATCCTTCAATGCCTATAATTCATCTTGGAAAGCTTTGTTGCTTAGTAGGAGTATGATAGTTTGTGGGATATGTCTTGGTGTATCACGTATTTAGTGTAGTTTCCTTTTCATGTAAATTCCTAACCCTTTTCCCATAAACAAGCATTATATTAGGTGATAAGCACTTAAAGATGAATCTAGGGAGATAACCCTCATAATCTAGAGATTCATCTCTCTTACAAGTTCACCCATAACATGAGAGATGATTCCATGTTGCATCAAATTGTATGAGATTCATAGAGTATCCTAGGGTGCAAAATTTGATGACAATAGAAACCATTGGTTGAAGGTGTAGTGTGGTAAGCACCAAAGTGCTAAAACCTATGAGGATTGGTTGGGTGTAAATTGATCACACTTCTCAAAGAAGGGTCCCTTGTATTAGAAAGAAGGGAAACATAATGTTTTTCTTGATTAAATTTAAATTTTTTTTACTCTCATAATATAAGGGGAACAATCATGTAGAATAATATATTTGTGACCTAGATTCCTATATCTTGAAGGAAGTAGACAAGATGGGCACACTAGTGTATACTTTTAGAAGCACTACCTCTCATTGGTGGGTAGCATATAGGTCCATATTTCCAACTTGGAAAGATGTAAAAGTAGCCATCAACATCAAATTTGGAAAAAAATAATGAGGACCTAGACATTTTTGCATACTCTGGTGATTCAGACCCAATAGTGCACATACACTTGTGTGAAGAAACATGGATTGACTGTGGTGAAAATTCCTCAAGGAACTTGTGGGTGCATGCCTTCTATAGAACCTTGAATATGTGGGCATGAGATAGGTATGTGGTTAATGAAATGTGCTACAAGATAGCTAGTTAGGATTTTTTAAAGGAGAAGTTTGTGCACACCTCTTTTTATTCACATAACTTAGAATTGATCAAGCCATTAAAAGTCATTCTAAGGGTAGTGTTTGAGGACACTACAATATTAGAGATATGCCTACAATATATATTTGGGGGAAAATGATTAGTGCTCCCAACTTTCTTTCAGGAGTAAGCACTCAATAGTGACTTGAGTAATGAAGATATGGATGTCTAAAAAGTGAAAAATTGGATGTCTTTGATAGGAAAGAGGAAGATCATGTGTCAAGTGGATGATAATGACCCTAACAAGGAAGACCCTACTCATCTCCACATCGAAATAATTGAGGGGAGTATGCAAGCTGAGGACACACATCAAGAGAGGAATTATCCCTATCACATGCTACTCAACACCACCCAAGTTGATATTAGCATGGAAAGAGAAAAAAAGGTGGCTACTCTATGCACATAATGGATAGATACAGAGCTGGCATGAATTCTAGATCTCCTAAAAGAGTTTCAATATTTATTTCTATGAAATTATTTGGATATGAAAGGCACCTACCCATCACTTGGAAAAATGATAACAAAGCTAGTGGATGTCATGCGACCTATAAAAAAGTGTCCCTATAGAATAAACCCCAATCTTTATACGAAGGTCAAAATGGAGATTGATGGTGTGATAGCCATAGGAGTAATCTACATAGTGCAAGAGTCATAATGGGTGAGCCCCATGGTTATTAGCATTAATAAAGATAGGCACATCTACATTTTTTTGGATTAATAATTGTTAAATGACACTTTTTTCATTGACCCCTTCTCAATTTCATTCATTGATGAAGTCTTGAATGAATTCATAGGATTTAAAATCTATTCTTTCACTGATGGTTTCTCTAGATACCATCATGTCCAAATTAAAGAGGACATGCCTAAGATAAACTTTATGATAGAATGAGTTTTTTTGTGCATATAACATGATGCCCTTTAGGCTCAAAAATATGCCAATAGTATTATCTAAAGTGGTCATCATTGCATTTAAGGATTTTATCCATAAGTTCCTCTAGGTATACCTTGATGATAGGATTGTTTATGGGCTCATGAGAGGCCTTTATGATAAATTATGACTTATATTTTAGAGGTTTAAATAAATATATATAGCCTTGAACCTTAATAATTATGTCTTCATGACATTATTTAAAACCTTGCTCAGGCACATCATTTTTAAATATGGTCTTCCCATCAACCCCATAAAGATTGTTATTATTTTATAGCTCTAGATCCCTTCTATGTAGAGAGA
Organism: Torreya grandis; assembly: GCA_037957365.1. Lineage (NCBI taxonomy): Eukaryota > Viridiplantae > Streptophyta > Pinopsida > Cupressales > Taxaceae > Torreya > Torreya grandis. The sequence continues at coordinate 3,204,069 of JARHVA010001012.1, forward strand.
CATTTAGAGCTTTCTTGGTTATTTTGGCTATTATAGAAAGGATATAAGGATTTATTCAAGGATCATAACACCACTAGAATATTTATTATATAAGGATGGCCCATTCTACTAGGGCACAATGCAAGAGGATACCTTTAAAATTTTGAATCTCAAGTTGGCTAACACACCTGTCCTTTAGTTTTCTAACTAGATGACTCCATTACACATCTATCTTGATGCATATATATTTACAATTGGTGCCATTTTGGTGTAACCTAATGAAGGCAAGATGGATCATCCTATCTCCTACGTAAGTTACAAATTGAGCCCAATATGTCAAAATTACACAACTATCAAGCATGAGGTGATGATAATGGTCTATACCCTAAAAAAAATTAAACAATACTTGCTGCTAATCCCATTCATATTTTTCATTGATCATGAGGCACTTAAGTACCTTTTAAATAATCCCATTCTCCATGGGTACATTTTTATATGGATAGTTCTATTTCAAAAATTCTAGTTCTCAGTTTTGGTGAAACTTGGGAAGCAAAACATAGGACCATACCATTTATCCTACATTGAATCTAGTGATGTGGTAGCACCCATTTAAGATTCATTATAAATATGTAACTCTATATATTCTAGTGCATTCTTGAAGACTTGGTAGAGATAGCCATATTTATAACATCTGGGTTTACACCCTAGACCATGAAAACCAAAGATAAGAAGTAGCTCATCATTTATGCCACCAAATTTCAGATCATTATTGGGGAGTTGTATAAATTAATTTTACATGAAGTCTTACATCAATGTATTTTCAAACATGAAAGAGACTCCATTATATGTGAGTCACATGATGGGATGATAAGAGGCCATTACACTGGAGAAGCAATGTCATGCAAAGTGTTACAATTAGGCTTGTGGTAGCCAATCCTATTCTAAGATTCAAAGGATTAAACTAAGGCATGTGACATATGCTAATATATAAGGAAACCAAATCTATGGGATGAGATTCCTCTCATCCATATTCTTGCTTAGGCATCATATTAAAAATGTGGCATTGATTTTATTGGGTTGATCACTCACATAATAACATGCACATGTGTAAGGTATATTTTAGTGGCCATCAATTATTTCATAAAGTGGGATAAGGTAGTACCTACTCAAAAATACACAACATCCATAGTCATAATTTTCTTATGGGAGAAAATTATAAGTCATTATGGGTGCCCACTTAATTTAACCAATGACAAAGGAACATACTTCCTCAATGAAACAATGAAAATATTGCTAGTTGAGTACATGGTGGCCCACCATAAGACTACCCCATATCATCACTAATAAAATATAACCACAAAGGAATTAAAGAATATATTAGGAATTTACATCACAAAAATATGTGACATTGGTCATGAATATTTGGATGATCAAGTATCAGTAGTTCTATAGGCATATCATACAACCTACAAGTTCCTAAATAAGGCTATACCATTCCAACTAGTGTTTGGCATAGAGACAATTCTATCGATGGAGTTCTTGGTGACATCATTATGCATTACACAAATTGTTCATTTGGATGACCAATAATCATTGAGTGTAAGGTTGGAGAACTTAGAGTATTTATATGAGGTGCATGCCCAAGCAAGATGAAGCTAGTAGATCAAGAAAGCATGCCAAAAGTTATGGCATGATAGGCATATTAAGCATAAGGTACTGACTAAAGGAGCATTAGTCCTACTCTATGACTTGAAGTACCTCAAGCACATAAGAAATATATAAACTAGGTGGATGGTCCCATATGTCATTAATAGTATATTTTAAATTGGCTCATATAAGTTGTGCATGTTTTCAGGTGAAATGCTCCATAAACATTTCAATGATAACCTATTGAAGCCATATAGGCAATAATATGGCACTTGTGCCATCAAACATCAACTTCTTAGTCATAATTTAGTTTTGTTATGCTGACCTGAATGATGTTTAGCATAAGCCAAACTTTTATTTGTATTTCATGACTATTATTGTTCTAGAGTGAATAAGTAGTGCTTTTAGGCCCACAAAATAAATAGTCTAGTGCTTGTACACATAACTCCATTTAGATGAGTTGAGCACAGATGATTTCCAAAGTTCTTGAGGCCAAACACCTAAGTTTATGGGTGCATATAATTCACTAGACTTTGAACATAAGGGTGCCATGGGAGAAAGAGAGGCACAAAGGGTACTCATGTACATAAGATGAAAGAAAGACACACAAGATGCTAAGTGCATAATGGATAAAAAGTAAGCAGAAAAGATGATCATGAAAAAGAGATTTAAGAGGATATTAAAGCATTGGAGGGACAATGTAAATTATTTGCATGGGGTATGATAGGCCAAGGCAAGGAGATGAAAGCACACATTAATTGATCAAGATAAGAAAGTACACTTGAAATGAAAGTGTAGCAGGAAAATAAGATAGAACCATGGAGGTTGAATGATGTGCATGTGAGGTAATATTCCTAGGTTACCTTAAATAAGGTGAAGATTACACCAAATGAACAATTCATAGGATAAATATCATTAAGACATGCTGACATCCACCCAAAGTGAGGTAGGAAGTAATTGCTTGAACTACATGTCACTTCACCAAAAATACTATTAGAGGATTTATTGAGGTGATGGTGGAGGCTCAAATATCCACATTGAATGTATATGTGGAAATGATTTTTCATGGATTTTATAGGATTTTGTGATTTCTAAGAAATCTAGATATCACCATGCCATTAATCACCTATAATTAAAATATTACATGAAATTAAGGGTATAAAGTAATGATAAGTTGACTTGTTTAGGTTACAAACCTCAAGATAATTTTCACCCAAAATGTAAACTAATGAACCAAAGCCAAATAAAATAACTCATAATAAAGTGAACCCTTGAGTATCCATGGATGCCAAAAGTGAATGATTGAATATATAAAGGCATTACATTTTCTTTAAGATTAGCATAGGGAAGTGTGGGGCATGAATTATGAAAAAACTAGGTTGTAAAAAAATAGAGTGATGTCAAAGCCACCATTAATGACATATTAATATCAAGTTCTATAATCATATTCACAGACCTCATGACTATGAGAAATGATAATAAAGATTATAGGCTTTAATAAATGAAATAATCCATGCTTCAACACTAGCTAGTTCAAGCTAGGAAATAAGTGCATGAAATCTATTCCATAATAAGAATAAGAGGATGCCAAGAAGGTAAAAATAGTAGAAGAGATGGCTGATATGAAGCATAGCCCATTACTAGATTGAATGTCATAGAAGTAGATATGGATGTGCTTGTAAAAATATCATACCAAGTGATGTAGTTTCCCCTAGAGATATTGGTAGGGGAGAATTGGATGCCTTTAATGTACACCTATTAATTAAAAGAATATAAAGACCATACCTTGATCCATGTGTAATATATAGCATAAGACTAAATGGTGGACATGGGGGCCAAAATAGAATCAATCATGGTGTTGTTTGATGTCTCCATCTAAAACAGACTTGTGACCTTTGACATAACTTAGCTTTATGAGATTCCATACTTTGAGAAGTTGAAGGAACTTATACAATTTTTCCTCTCGTTCATCTATGGAGATTGCATATATTTTTAGGAAGACACATATGGATATTAGCATACCTAATAGGAAAAATTATTGGGATCCTAGACTCCAACGTAGATATCCACTAGATGATGGTGGATGATATTGAAGTTGAAAGGGTCATTAAACTCCTTAGGTACTACAAGGGATGATTCATATTCCATATAAAAGATATCAAAGACCTTAGCATAAGGTAAAAATCATGCCTCATGAGTTCAAAACTTTTCCTTGATGATTGATGGATAGATGTCACCAAGCCATACTTATTCATTACCTATCACATAGTGTAGGGGGTTAAGTTTAACATTGAAAAGTTCATGATAGAGTAAATGATAAATAATGAGTTGGAGTGTCATACAACATAATATAACTTTAGGTGGGGATCAATATTTATTTTGATATTCATAGAGGATATCGACATGCCTAATGGAAACAAAGATGATCTCTGGGTCTTCTTAGACCACAAAGACTCCCTAGCAAAAAAGTACCAAGAATTCACTTTCCCCCTTACTTCTCTACAAAGTATAAGACCCAAGTGATGGGGTAGTGCATGTGTTAGATCAAAATATTTTGGCTATAGTGACACATCCCTAAAGAGCTTCCCCAAAACATGTTTGTAATTTTGACCTTTATCATTATGAAACACTTATGTGTAGTGTGCTTGGTGATAAAAGATAGAAACCACTCCAATTTGTTCAAGCTTCTTTATGCATTCTCCATAAAATACTTTAGGGAGGTGCTAATAAGGATTCCTAATGTGTAGTAGTTGGGCATCCCAATGAAGGAGTTAGACTTAGAGAGTAAAAGGTTATGACACCAATACATGTGCCCAGGAGGGAAAGCCATAAAGGATGAGGAGGATGAATTAGATTACACTAACATCCATTCCATATATAAATAAGTGATTCTTGAGCACATCCATATTCTTTATTATCAGATGAATCCAAGGAAGAAGGGCATGAGTGCTGAGAAGGATGATGACCTTGCCCTTTAAATCAATAATTAAGGGAATTTAGTTCTATTAATGTAGAACAAGTCTTCCAAAAATAAAATGGGGGATACACTTAAGGAGATATAAGATCACCTTCAATTGAATATCACCTCTGATGACAAATCAACTCCCTCTACGCTAAAGAAGAAGCATGTGGCCTTCAAGCCAGGGATTGATTTACCCAAGCTAAAGGATAAGAAAAATAATTTAATGGGGCTATTTTCAATTCCCATAATAACCTTGGTATAAATGGAAGTAAAAGATGTGCATTATAAATTTGAGGCACAAGAGGCACATGAGGAATTAGAAGCACAAGAGGCATTTGAAGAGATAGAGAAGGAAGGAGGGATGAAAGTTTACATCATCTAATAAGAAGCAACAAAAGAAGATCCTAGTGACAAAGAATTTTAAGAGGCCCTCCAAGGTGGTATTACTACTATGCTTAGAAATACAAAAATATACCCAACACCCCATCAAAATATCCCTCCACACAACCTCCATAAATTGAAGAGGAAAAGAGAAGCCAGTGGAAGAAATTGTGCCTCAATGAAGAACATATAGAGATGGTACTAGAGATAGAGAATAAAAGAGAATCCATGAAGGATTTGGCATGACCCAAGAATATATTGACAAGGTTAAGGCTAAGTAAATAGGGGCTGAGGAAGAAAAGACTATGGAAATAATAAAGAGGAGGAAGACAGAAAAAGAAGGTCCAAGAGGAAAGGGCCAAGAAATGAAAGGAAGAGAATAAGGTTACCACAAGCATGGATCTAAGAAAAGAAGCACTAAAAACACCTAGCATCCCTAACAACACATCAAAATAAGATGCACAACCAACATGCCATAGTACCAAAGGGGTGCTTGGAGATAAGAAAGGTGATGTTAGCAGGTTGAAGGAACAAATGAAGAGTGTAATCTAGATCCATCAAAGGCAAGAAGAAGGTGAATCTAACACTGAGGAGACACCCATGGAGGTTATCATTGAATATCCATAGGAAGAATAAATAGACCAAGGGGATAAGTCTGAGGAAGAACCCCTACAAGCAAAAAAAGAGGAAAACTCAAAGAGAAACACCAAAGAAAGAACTAGCATTGATGAAGAGAAATATGAATAGATGGAGTTGTCTATCACTAAGGAAGATTACTACATGTTTGAGTACATGCCCCCCATAACTTCCAAAACTAGATGTGCCAAAAACTATCATTTGCATTTGATATTTAAATGGATGAGCCTCATTTCAAGGTGTCATAAAAAGTAATACTGTGCATAGATACATTAGAGTAATGGCATGATTTACTTCTTATAAACCCCTATGTAATGAACCCATTTAGGTCATCCAACACATTAATTTAGATGCCCTCCAAATTAGTGTTCAAGAACATCATCAGTGATGATAGGGATTCAAAGTGGAAAATATTACACTAGAATTAGAAGAGGAAATAAAGGCCATGAAGTTCGAAATGCAACAACTAGCTAAGCACATAGAGTAAGCCAAGCCATCCCTCTTGGATGGAATTTATAATTTTAATATTTTAGAGGTTGACAAGTTTGGAGTGCTAGTACAACATATGAATCCAACGTTGAAAGTAAAATGAATTCAAGAAGAAGAGGAGGAGGAACCTTACACCATCCTATAGAAGGAGCTATTAGACAAGATTGAAGAGGTGTAATACCTCTTTGTATAAATAAAAGAGGTCATAGAAGTCATAGATGTAATTGAGGAATCAAATCTCATCTCGTGCTAGCTGGCAAATGGTTAACTGGCACCTAGATTTTATGGGGTATCTTCATGAGTATATACATATGGTAACTAGAGATAAAAGGACACAAAGTGATGGAGTTATAAAAATGATTAATGAAGGCTCTAGCTCATCACCCAACATGAAACATTCACCCTAGCAAGAAGATTCTCCAAAGTGCTATAAATCCAAGATTTAACCAATGTGTGAGGGATGCAACATTGAGATATCAAAGCTCTACATAAGTGGTTCTAGTCATAGTGAAACAACTACCATTAAATCTTAGTTTTAGCATGGATGCCCTTGAGGCTCCCCATTATAGTTCCTAAGCTTTCATGTGAACCTTTGGGCCTTTATTAGCTTTAAGTGAGCATTTAATCTATCTCATTTTTTATGTAATTATTTATTTGAACTTTTTTTAAGTAAGAATGGTGTTGTATCCATTAAATTTTGATTTTTTTATGTCTATTCTTACTATCTTTATCTTTGATATTTAAATGAGTGATGAATGTGATGAGTATAGTGTTATAAACTTAATCTAAATGTTAGAATGTTGGTTTTAAGATTTTGGTTCATGTCATCCATGGAGTCTCTATAATTATGATGAAATTAGTATATTATGTAGAAATAATATAAGTGTAGGAAAGATCCCATGCCAATCCATGATACCTATGCTTAAATAACTAACCTATCATGAATATTTTATCTAATATATTCCATTGAACCCTCCAAGAACTTAAAGGATATTAAGCATGATAAAATATAGGCTTACACCCATAAGACTATAGATCAACTTGATATAGACATGTTCTCATATGATTATAAATAGCTACCAGAATAGGATTTGCACCTATAGACCGTCATCTTAGCCTAGAAATGGCTTGAACTGATGAAATTAAAAATACTATTATTGTAAATTACCAATTCCCTTGAAGAATTAATTGTGTCAAATCCCCTTGAATAACGAATTATGTCATGGCATGATTATCCCAATACGGGCCCCAATTCTTTCTTTACTATGCTTTGGGTGAGTTCATAAGGCTTTCACCTTATGTCAATTGATTTTGATGTAATTGAGTGACAAATGTTGAGTGCTACAATGTTAGTCCATGTTTATTCCTAGTTGTAAGAAGCCTAAAACTAAATTGGATAACCAGATAAGTGCTTAACAAAGTAAATGACTTTACAACTAATTGAATTTTATACAACAAGTTTCCTAAGGGATTGGTGACATTAGAGAATATCTTCAATGAGAATGACTTGCTAAGGAGGGACAAGGTAAGCATATCCACTAAATATTAATAGTATGACAATGTTTCCATATTCAAGGATAAGTTGATGAAGTTAGGGAAGGTGAATAAAAAACAATAAAGAGATTCATTCATAGAATTATGACAAGAGGTTAAATATTTATTTACATGGTAATACCATTAATTAAAAGGATTTGACCCTAGGTTGGTCTAACATATAATAGATTTGGAGGAGAATGCCAAACTTGTGAGGCAAAAATAAAGACCAGTCAACCCCAAATTTGAGATACTCATAAGGAAGGAGTTGAAAAAACTCATTGAATCCAGGATCATATTCCCCATCGAACATTCTTCATGGGTGTAAAATCTTGTGCTTGTGAGGAAGAAAAATGGGGATATAGGTTTATGCATGGACTTTATAGATATCAACAAGGTGTCTTTAATAGATCACTATCCCCTACCATCTAAGGATCATATTATTTAGAAAGTTCTAGGTTTAAAAAGGTTCTCATTTCTTCATGGATACTCCAGATATAATCAAATATTAAAAATGGAAGATGATAAACACAAAAACACCTTCACAACCAAGTGGGGGCACTTATGCATACATGAAGATGCCCTTTGGACTGTCTAATGTAGGGTATACTTTCCAAAGGGAAATAGATGTGGACTTTTAAGGGATCATTAATGAGATGGTGTTCATCTACCTTGATACCATCACTATGTTTTGAAAGGATCGTAAAGATCACATGACACATTTGAGGTTAGTATTTCATAGGTGTAGGAAGTTTGGGGTCTCTTGGAACCCCAAAAAATGCATATTTGTAGTCCATGAAGTAAAACTTTAAGGGCATATTGTGTTAAAATATGGCCTCTACATTGATATTGAGAGGATATAATAAATCCTTTATTTTACTCTACCCAAGAAAAAAAAGGATTATAAATTTTCTTGGGAAAAATTAACTTCATTAAGAGATTCATTTTGGGATTTGTAGAATTGACAAGGCCACTAACTCACATGCTTAAGAAACATAAGGACTTTTCATGGAGTAAAAAAGGTAAAAGGATTTTTGAGGCCACCAAGTAGTAAATTTACCAAACTCATACTCTCCTCAACCCTAATTTCACAAAATATTTCTTCATATATGCCTTCTACACAAGTGATGTTATTTCCATATGATTATGCAATAAAATGATGAAGGAATAGATCATCCCATTGCTTTCTTCAATCAAGCATTGGAAAGGTATAAGGATATATATACCTTTGTTTATAAAAAATTCCTTCTTGTCATGAGAGGCAAAAAATAGTTTAGATAATGGTGTCTAATAACAAGGTTTGTGTGATGGTAGTTCACCCTAGTATAAAGGATTTCATACTCAATAGAGACTTAAGTGAGAAGAGGGATGGTTGGGTGATTAAGTGCATGGAGTATGATATATAAGTTAAGGTTAATAAGTTGATAAAAGTTAATGTAATTTTTGAACATCTTGAATCATAGGTTAAAGAGGATAAGGAGATGGTCTTGGTAGTCCAAAATAGTCAACAAGTAGATGAAAACATGATTCCTTCAAGCTAGACCCAAGATGTAGTGAAGTTAATTCAAATAGGAGAATTTCCTATGGGATTATATAGGAAAAAAAGGATTAAATTTATAATATATTCCATCCCTTACATATTTTGTTATGGATTACACTTTAATAAGGACATTGGTGGCATGATCCTAAAGTCTATTGAGACTAGTCAAATTGACAAGTTATTATAACAATTTCATGACGGCCATATAGGTGGTCACTTTTTAGATAATACCATAGAATATAAGATCATAATAGTAGGATATTTTTGTCCCACATTATTTAGGTACTCACATACTTTGGTTAGGAGATGTCCTAAGTGTGTAATGTCCATCAGTAAGTAGAGACTATCTATTTTACCCCTAAAACCCATTCAAATTGAGCAACCCTTCATGTAATGGGGATTATATTTCATAGGTATCATCCATAAATGATCTAATTTTTGGCATACTTGGGTTTTAAAAACCAATAAATATTTTACCAAGTGGGTAGAGGCAACTTCACTCAAAGAAGCAAATGAGAACTCAGTTTTGGAGTTCTATGATAGCCTTATGAGTAGGTTTGGATTACCCTCTACCATTATATCAAATAATTCCTTGGCCTTTAATAGTTATATAATGTGTGAGTGGGACATTTTACATGGTATTTACCTAAATTATTCATCTAAATACCATCCATAACATAATGGACTAGTAAATTCTACTAATAAAAACTTGATTAGGATCATAAAAAGAATAATGGAAGATAGTTAAAGAGAGTGGCACACTAAGTTGAGAACTACCTTGTGGGTAGATAGAATAAATCCTAATAAGTATAATATTCACTCTCATTATCTAATTTTTTATGGTATTGAATAAAAATTTCCCATCTCACTTGAGCTTCCAACCTTGGAGCTAGCACACCAACATGAGCTTATGGAGTATGATGCAATGGAAGTAAAGATGAATGAGCTGATAGAGTTAGAGGAGACAAGGGAAAATGTTATGCATGTTATTTATTCTAACCAAAACCAAGTAAAAATATCATTTGATAAGATATCTTCATCTAAAACCTTTCAATAAGGAGACATTATGCTTAAGTGGGATGAGGACCATGCCAAGCTAGGTAAACACTCAAATTTTGATAATCTTTGGAGTGGGCCATACTTCATTTCTAGTTGCAAGGAGAGAAATGATTTATAACTATCTAAGTTTAATTTTTATTAATTAACCATCCCTATCAATGGTATTTTTCTCAATTATTTTTATTAGGAGAACCAAGTCCTCTTATACATTGTAGTTAGATTAGTTTCTTTCCTCTAAGTGTTACTACACATCTTGGTACTTGTTGTTTTATCCTAGTTGTTTTCAATTATATGTGTTTATATTTTCTTGCATAATTTTTGTTGTCTTGTTTTTTCTCATTGATTTTTAATATATGTAAGGTATTAGGTAGAGTCTATATGCAATCAAAGGTTCACTAGCTAGTCATGAGGGGCAAACTAGGCTATTCTGAGTTCTCTTGACCAGTAAGCTACTCAAGCCAATTAAGTAATGAAAAATGTTAACCACTTTCTCATATTAGGCCTATAAATGTGTAAACCTAAATCCTTTTGAACCCTAATTCAGCATTATACATTATGTATGTCATTCATCTTGGTAAAGTAGGGTTGTTTAAATAGGTCACTTGTTGTCATCACTACTACAGGAAGTCTACTATCTATTCATGTTAACAAACACATAGTGATCACCCCTACCATATGTCTCAATTTTTTTCAATGTTAAATTAGAGTTTTTGATCATGTAATATGGTCTAGAATAATATTTTAAATGGCCTCAACAATCTAAGAGTTCCATGATGAAGGTGAGTTGATAATGCAACTGATGAGTCATCATGAACATCTCTGGTGTGCTCAAATCATGTAAGATATGGTTCATTTCTAAGATTTTGAGAAGTTTATTAATGATTATTATGGGCTAATTCAAGTTTTTAATAGGTTCTAAAGTCTTCTCATATGTTTTGATATCATATTAATATTATCCCTCTTTAAGGTCATGTATATATTCTAAAAGTGAGATATATAACCATAATCAAACTCCATTTAACCATGATGGGCCACTAGACCACCATATACACCTTCAATATTGTTCATACACTTTATTATTCCATACCCAATGTATTTCATACATCATTGATCCCCTTTTCATAAAATTTAATACTTAAATACCACTACTGGGTACTACACATTCTAAAATATGCGCTTTCAACTTCTCCTATTTATAACATGGGCTTTAATGCATCACTTGACTTAAATTTTCACTCCTCCTACCCTATAACAATGTATTATGTTATTAAACATGAGAAAATATAGGGAATTTTTAGGTTTTAGGAGTTTTCTAAGTGGTATAGACTCATATGGTACAAACTGGCTTAGGTAGAGTAAGGGGTCTACCATAGGAGTTAATTATTTATGTGTGGAAGAAATTAGAGTGTTTTAGTGCTTGAGGATCACAAAACTAATCCACATTTTCCATCAATATCATTGGAATATTTAGAGATCACTTCAATTATGTGCTCAAATTGTACAGAAAAGAGAGAAAGAGGGCCCAATATCTTGGCTAGAGAAATTAAACTTGGTCACCTCTCATTTATGGGAATTATTTTTAAGATTGGTTCCCTGATCTCTATGAACATTCATTAAGAATTTAAGTGATCTAATCATCAACCTCATCCACACAGGGCAAAATAAAGAGGTTGCTTTCATAGAATTTATGATATTTTTGATCAAAATATTAATTATTCTTGGTTCTTATAGTCTTGAAGATGTTTTTCATGGCCTCCTCAACTTTTTATTCACATGTGTACACATGTGGGGTTGATAAACATCCAAACTACATGTGTATATAGGCTACATGTAGGTTTAAATGATAGGGAAAAACATCTAGTGTATTCATCTAAAGGTGACTGAGGTTTGGAGGTCTAATCATAGTGTTTTGGAGATGTTCATGCCTCTTCACTCTTATTTACATTTAAAAACCTTTCTCTAAGTGAACAATCTTCTATGGGAAGCTTTATAGATGTGGGACTCAAATGTGGTCTATAAATCAAACTCAAAGGTTTTAGAAGCTAGCTCTTTGAATTGATTTGGGGGTGAAAAATGGGAGAGAGGAACACAAATAACTAAAATTAATCTATCTAAGGTGATGCACTAAGATTTTATATAATATTAATCTATAATTGCATAAAATAGCTCTTCAAACTTCATAGACTATGAAAGGAGCATAAGCATGAATTCAAGTCTATAATGTAAACAAGAACCAATACTATAGAAGAAGAGGATGGAAATAATAGATAGTAATAAATATTCACTCAATTTGACACATAGCACCAAATCCTCTTCATTGGTGAGTAGAAACATCATACAAGAGGAAAAAAGGCACAATATACAATATTTGATCCCTCCCATGAGGGGCACCTATTAAGGTCATAGAATGAAAAATGCTATCTATTGCTAATTATATTCCAAAAACTAGAACTATTTAAAAATGGCTAATCTTGACAATAGTAAAAAACAAACAAAACACCACACCTTTCAAAATAAAAGATCCCTACTTATATAGGTGTAGTGTCCTCTTTAGAGAAAGGCACCTAGAACCAGGCACTTGTACCCATGATGAGGTCATTACAACTAACTAAGGAGCTTAAAATCATGAGTGTAGTTGCTCTTTTAAATCTTGAATATGGTATAACTACAATGCCTTATGATGCTCATGATGTCTAGAAGAAGAATGGTGGTGACACATGTCTACCTCCAGAACTACTTTCAAAATTCTACTGGAGTTGAGGGCCCACTTTCTTTAGATAATGGCATAACTCCTAGGTATGATAGGAGAAACCTTACCTTAGATGAATATCTTGATGGCACATGGAATGTCTTCCTCTTCTTTGTTATAACTACCTAGTGGGACCTCTTTCTTTCTTTTTCAACCAATGACACTACCTAGAGCTTTGAGAAAAGGAACCTTATCTCTTGAGGAGCATCCTCATTCCATATGGAGAGATGACACTTGTCATGGAAAAGCTAAGAATTATTTTTTAAAAATGAGCATGGGGGTACCACCTGAAAGTTTTTTGTTCCTCTTAGTTATAATAATGGGCTGATTTACTACCCCCATTGGCCAATGGTGCTATATGAAATCCTGAGAAAATGAATATCCCTTAGATGACCACCCATTTTCCATGTGGAGAGTTGGTGCTTCTCTTAGGGAAGTCAAGAACTTCTTGACTTGAACAAGCATCAGGCCACCACATGGTAACTATGGAAGGAAGTCAAGACTTAAGAAAAATAAAAAAAGGGACCCAAGAAAGTTGAGGCCAAGACTTAGGTTGCCAAACCCACCAAGCATGTTTTATAAAAAAAGTCCAACTGCTTCAAAATATACAAAATGTGAATCATAATCCAAAGTTCCTAGTGAATCATAGGGTCATCCTCCTATGGATGAGAAGACCAAAAATTTTGGTTTCAATGACCAGTCGAAGCAAAAATTTTAGAAAATAAGGAATCCCATAATAATTATAAATTTTGAAGATCAAATTTTAAAGGTACCCACTCTTCTTCCTTTGGTTGGGTCTTCTTATTTATAGCCTCAAAGGCTCTATCAAGGTTGATGATATCCTTAAAGGATATGTTTCTTAGTCTTTGGACTACTACCAACATCTATAATTCTAGCTAGGCAAGAGGATGTAATATGGTCTCCACAATAGAGATATTTGGTGATTGATTGAGAGCCACGAACATGGTCTGGTCACTCTATTTATTTTATAGTAACTCTTTTATTTCATTATCTGGGTGGATGGTGCTGTCTAAAAGGAATGGGGAGGGGAGTCCCAATTGGACTAGTTATTTAATGTGCCCCTTCATATCTTAGACAAACTTTTCTAAGGCATTGAGAAATGCCTTGCATTTTATTGCTTCCTTGTTGTAGCTTATAATTTCATTAACCTTTATCATTGCTTGCCTTTGGTCATCCACCCATGTTACCTATAAGGTCCCATTAGTTTTTTTGGGTGAATATTTTGTCAGTTAGTTATTTGATTGAGCAAAATAGGTCTTATCATCCATAGCAAAGGAGATTGGTCAGCCCAGGGTGTAAGTTTACTTCATCAGAGGTGGACAAATATCTACTCTCATCAAGGGAAGGTTCCTTATAAATACACAAGAGCTATATATACTATAAATATATGAAAAAAATAACACTCAAGGGTTGGATACACCTTCCATCTCTCTTATTTTAGAGATGATGTTCACAAACAAAGGAGAAAATCTTGGTGAGAACACTGAAGGCACTTCTCTTCTTTCAGAAGTGTTCTTGCAAGAAACAACAAAATTTTCTTTCAGGTATGATAAGCGAATGGTAACAAAGGATAAGTACTAGTAGGATGAAATGGAATGCAAAGTCTCCACCTCAACTACCCAAAGAGTAAAACACAGAGGATAATGGGGGCACAAAGTCATTCTAGAATCCTCAACACTGAAGGAAAAGAAAAACACACATTGAAAATAATTGTGAAAGCACAAAGTCTACCCACAGTTGGCTTCAAGACACCTTCCTTATTACTTTCACTAATTCTACTTGCCAAAGTAAATAGATGAGAACACATTTAGAAGACATACATAAGAATAATCTCCTAATATGATACAAGCCAAAACAACACAAAGTCTGCAAACAACTTGCTTTCTCATTCAGATAAGATGAAATGAAATTATAATCTAAGATCAAAGTCTCAGTATTCTCCTTTCAACTGGGCAAAGTTTCACTCCTATAAAAATGAAAAGTCTCCTTTCATAATGAGAGAAAATTATAATGTATAGCAATCATGTAAGGATTGGTGGTCTTTCCCATGGGATGGCCCATGCTGCAGTTAATGTCTTCAATGCACCTTCAATTCTATCTAGAGGGACCATGCTGAGAATAGTGCGGTACCATAACTATGGCATGTCCCTTCATCTAATATGTCTCTTCCTTAGAATGTACTATCTGGTCCTTTTCCTGATGTCTATGTAGCTATCCAATTTGTCTTTACTTCATGGAAGAAAAATAGGCCACATCCTTGATTTGGTATGCTCAGAAGTCTACTTGATCCACTATTTCATCTACTGGAAATAACTCTCTTGAAGATATTTTTGATATTTTGCATTGATATTCTATTCCCTATAGCAATTTGAGTCTTCAGGCTCTCTTTTCAATTAGTCACTTGGTTCTTCCTTTAAATTTTGTGCTTTATTTGAATTTCTATAGATATTCCCTTACTTTAAATTTGATGCCTATAGGGCCATCAATGGTCACTAGCCACTTGAACCATGTTGAACCTTGAACCTATGAACCCATTGAAAGTACATTAGTTCATTGGTTCATCAATTCATTTTGTCTCTTTTGTTCCATTGCTTCCTAGTTCAATCACTTTCCTGTTATTGGTTGAACCATCCATTGAACCACTTGTTTATTGCTTCTTTCTTTGACTGAGGCTACCTTTGAACTTTTCAGCCTATGAACCATTGAAATTTGAACTCTTTCAGTTCAAGGTTCAATTCGTTCATTGGTTCTTCCTCTGCCCATCACTCCCTTTTTCTTTCTAAGCTCTTTGATCTTCATTACAATGGTTGAACCTTTGAACCTGTATAATCATTGAACCTTTTAGTTCAATGGTTCAATTGGTTCTTCCTCTAAATCCCCTTTTTGTCTAAGTTTTTGGGGGGTCCTTTCTATGTCTTTGTTTCACCTTTGGAAAGTCCTAAAGGGATGGTGTCCCTTCAGGTCCTTGGAAAAGGTCCTTTTTCTAATGTCAAGTGTCCCTCGCAAGGGTATCTACCCTTCAGGATTTTCTGGGTGGCCTTCGGGCTTTAACTTCCTCGGCAAGCTTTTTCTTCAGACAAAAAGCTTGAAGGAATTCCTTCAGACAAAACATTTGAAGGAAAGTTTCTGTTACTTAGCCATTTGTTCTTTTCCATTTCTTCAGACTTTCTTTCTGAGTGAATTCCTTCAGACAAAAAGTCTGAAGGAATTTTTTCTTAAACATTTTTCTAAGGAAAATCTTCATGAAATAATTCTTTTGGCCTCTTTTACTTAGTCATTTTCCTGAGGGATTTCCAGCTTTTATCTACTTTTGCTCACTGCCCTCCACAAGGGCACTTGTTCCTTTGGCTTTGGGGCTACCCCTTGAACCTACCGATTGAACCAACCTTAGTTCAATGGTTCAATGGTTCAATCAGTTCATTCTTCATTATTTGGCTAAGTCTTTTTGATCTTTTGAACCAAGCGCATTGAACCAATTGGTCGCTGAACCTGTTGAACCATTGAACCAAAGTGGTTCAAAGTTCAATAGTTTAAGCCTTTGTTCTTTGAAGCTTGCCGATTGAAATCTTTTGATTGAACTGAGATGCTGAACCAATCTTGGAAATGACTAAGTGTTAGAAACTTGTTCTTTTGATTGAACTCACCTACAAAATCCTTTGAACCTATTGAACCTGCTAATTTCAAGCATGTTGAGTCCATAAATTTCTAGAAAAGATTTGAAAAATGAAGAACCTAAATGCTCAAAATAATTTTTGAAAAGGGGAGGGAGGATTTTGTTCTGTTGAAGTAAAGTATGTCATAGGTTGTCCCAAAAATGTCACTTATTTTTGGGGACAACAACTCTGTCACTTATGTTAGAATTTTGGCATGAGGACATTTTTAAAGGAATTGCTAGTTCTTTTCATGAACTTGTGGTAGTGGATAATACAACAACTACCAAATCCAAATGTCAGAGTGCTAGACTTTATGTTAAAGTGGTAGACTTGAATCATCTTCCAGAAAAAGTGGATCTAATATCAAAGTTTGGTAAAAAAACCCAAAGGATCTTTTTTGAAGACTTGCCCGACTCTTGTTATGCTTGTAAGAAACAGGGGCATCTGGTCAGAAACTGCCCTTACAAAAGTAAAAATCACTCTAGTAGTGTTCTGGAAGGGAGTAAGACCAAGATGTATCAAAGGAAAGTTTGGAAACCCAAAGCAGATCATCGACAAGAACAACAAAATAATGAAGATGCTAAAGCTCTACAAGCTAAGGTGGAAAAAGAACCTTCTTCTCAAGATCCTAATGTCAAACATACTGAGGTGGATAAAGAGCTTCCTCTTGAGGAAGAAAATTTGGTGAAAGAAGGATATGGGATGCAACCAGAATCCATAATACCTATACAAATAATAGAAGACTTGACAGATCTATCAAACCAAATTGTTTCCTACCAAAGGATAGAAGATCGATGGAGAGATGTTGTTGATAAAACTATGCTAGAGGAAGGTGAATTCTTGGCTGAAGATGGAAAAAATTTAGAGGAAGGAGACCTTTTCTCTCAGTCTAAGGAGATTTTGGATGATAATGAATCCCCTGTGAATGAGCCTCCTTTGTATGATAACAGAGAAAACTTGAAGCAAATTCTAAACCAAAGAAAAAGGGATGAAAAGAAGACCAATACCAAGGGGGTAGAAACAAGAAGCAGCAAAAAAGACCAACATACTAAGGCAAAACATGTTGCTTCTAATTTGGTTAAATATGGAAAAAGATATGAACAGCATTTTAAGGTTAAATCAGATGTTGGTTCACCTAACAAACTAGGAAGAAGATCCATTAGGAAAACTAGAGAGCTAGAAAGTAAGCAGAATATTGCTGATGGTAGGCAGGCAACTATTCTAGATTTTACCCCTAAAAGATAGATATTAGATCTTTATTTGGGACATTAGGGGGATGATTACAAACTAGTTCTGAGGTTGTCTCTGTACATCCTATTCTTGTTGCTACTTATTAGTATGTTTAAGGATTGCTTATCCTGATGCACGGTAATGCTTTATCTTTTTTAACTGTTAAAGGGTTTCGGGGTCCCTTCAAAACCTATTTTTACCTTAATCTAAAACAACTGGCTCTAGTTGGGGAACTTCTTTCAGTTGAAAACTTGGAATATCTGAGGGGAGAAGAAACCAGAATCTTCAGTGCCTTGAAGTATGAGATTGGGCTATGGAGTCATGCTAACCAAAAAGAAAGGCTCCAAAAAATGAAAATGAACAACACAAAGTAGAAAACAAAGATTATACAGATATACATATGTATAGTTGAACTTATCTGACACTTCAAGAATTGAAGTGCTTTAGATGCTGCCCATTGTGAGGTAGAGAAAAGAGCGTGCCATCTTGATATTTCAATAGGAAGCTATTCTCACCATTTAGCTGATGGATAATAAATGGACCTCTCCAAAGAGAATCAAACATTCCATTCATACCCTTTGGCTCTCTCCTTTTTTCCCATAGTAGGACTTGATCTCTAATCTAGAAATCATGGTTTTTTGCTTTTTGGTTGAAGAGTTTCTTAACAATACTTTGGTGGGAAGAAATTTGGTCTACCACCATAGTTCTCTACTCATATAGCTTAGTTAGGCACATGATCCTCTTATCAAGGGTTCTTTCATACTTTTGATCCTCAATTTCCTTAGCCAATTTCAATGCTGGCAATTCCAAGATGATTGGTATCTCAGCATTGATACCATAAAGAAGTTAGAAAGGAGACATACCAATTGTTCTCTTTGGTGTAATTTTGTCTACCCATAGAGCATCAACCAATGCTTTATTCCATGTCCTTTGGTTATCATCCACCAGCTTCTTGATGATAGTCACTAGGTTCTTATTGATTGATTCAACTTGTCCATTCCCTTATGGAAAGTAATCAGAAGAGTGGGAGAGTGTAATCCCATAGTGGAAACAAAATTGAGTAATCTCCTAGGAAGTGAAACAAGCTGCATTGTTAGTGACAATATTGGTTGGGACCCCAAACCTAGAAATGATATTCTCCTTGAGGAAATTGCATACTACTTCTGAAGTAACATGCTTAGTTGGAATTGCTTCCACCCAATTGGTGAATTAATCTATTACTGTAAAGACATAATCATGTCCAACACTTGAATATGGGTTTATAGCTCCAATAAAATCAATTCCCCATTACTAGAATGGATCCTCTATGACCACTGGCTTGAGAGGCAGTGCAACTAACTTGGGTCTCCTAACAAACTGCTGGCATAGTTCACATTTTCTTACCCACTTATATGCATCTTGAAAGAGAGTTGGCCAATAATAACTGGCTCATAAAATTTTATAGGTAGTTATAAGAGCAGAGAAATGTCCTCCATAGGCCAAATTGTGGAAGGACTTCAAAAGTTGGCTTTGTTGTTCCTTGTCTACGTAGTGAAGGAACACTTCATCAAGGCTCCTCTTGTACATGCCGTTGTCCCAAAGAACAAAGTTTGCAGCTTTCAACTTGATAGTTCTCCTTTATTTATAGGATATGTGAGTAGGACAGTGACCATAAGTAGGAAAATGAGCAATACCTAAATACCACTCATTCATAGTGGAGACAAAGAGGATAGTTGGTGTGTCTTCCACCTCTACTTCTTTATGCCTTACTTCTTTTGGTCTATTGTCAGCAATCAATTGGCATAGGCCCTTTTTCTATACCAACTTTGTTGGCTTGATGACCAAATCAAACTCCTAGATCTTTGTGATCTAATTGCCTCTTTTGGTTCCAAACTCCTACTGAGTTAATATGGATTTGACCATGGTATCCAAAACTAGAGCAGTAACTCACGAATTGAGGATGTAGAAATGAAAATGCTTCACTACCTTAACCACCACATAAGCATGCTTCTCCATGTTTGAATACTTCATCTCATGAGCTTTGAGAGGATAGCTCATGAAGGAAATGGGAGATTACACACCTTCTTCATTCTACTGAACCAGGATAGCTAAAAATGTGTGTTCAAAAGCATAACTATACATGAGGAAATCCTTTGTATAATTTAGACAAACTAGAAATGGGGTGTGGGTAATGGCAGTCTTGATATCCTCAAATGCTGACTTGTTTTCTTTAGTCCAGCTGAAGGTGGCCTTATTCTTCATCATGTTTACAATATGCCTCATCTTCTCAACAAATTTGGGGATGAACCTCTCTAATAAATTCACCTTTCCAAAGAAAGAGTGAATAATAGTCTTACTTGTGGGCAAGGTAAGCTCTTGGATAGAATTGAATCTATCTAAGTCAATATTTATGCCTCTTCTAGACAAAATGTGTCTAAGAAGTTTCCCCTTTGTTACTCCAAAAATTGACTTCTTGGGGTTTAAGGAAATGCCATTCTGGCAGCAGCCCTCCAGCACTTGTTGCAAGTGGTGTATATAATCTGGGTGATGCTTAGAAAAGATGGTCAATTCATCAAGATAAACTATGATGAACTTACCCATTTCATCTTTAAAATCAAGGTCCATTTCTCTTTGGAAGGTGGTGCCAAATTTTATCAAGCCAAAAGTCATCCTTCTATATGCAAATGTGCCCCAAAGTGTGGTGAAAGTAGTCTTATGCTAGTCTACCTCACCAACTTCAACTTGATTATATCCTGAGAAGCCATCTAACATTAATAAAACCTTTGAACCTGTCACTATCTGAAGCACTTGATCCATGATTGGAAAAGGATAGTTATCCTTTAAGGATGACTGGTTTAAGTTCTTAAAATCCACATAGAGGCAAATTTTGCCATTCATCTTCCTTACAAGCACTATATTTTCAATCCATGTAGAATGATGGATTGGGAAGATTATCCTGGAATTTAGCATTTTTTGTATCTCAGACAAAATGGTACCTAATATTTTTGGATTATACTTCCTAGACTTTTTCATGTAGGGTGTTGAATCAGCCTTGAGAGGAATGTCATGTCAAATTTCATCAGGCCTGAGTGAATTCAAGTCATCATAGGAGTATGCTAAGATTTCCATATACTGACAAAGTAGAGTAGTGAACTTGAATTTATCCTTAGGATTGCATCTTTTCCCAATGTTCACCATCTTGGGATCATCCTTGGTGTCTAGATTTACTTGATCAAACTCCTGGGAGAAGCTTGAATCTATTTGCTGCTATTTGATGAATCTATCATGTTTGTCAAACATTTTTTCAAGGGAAACTAAGCCTTTGGGAATATTATTCCCTTTAAGTTGTAATAACTCCTCACCTACATCTACTTTTGATTCAGGAGTTGGTTCACACTTCTAAGGTCCACTGCCTTCAAAATGTATCCATTTAAAGCTATCCTTTTGCTCTAAGAAGGAAATGATTTGATTGTCATTGTTGAACACTTACCAATGACTAGCATTATCAAGTACACTTGGTTGAAAGAACAACTAAATAGTATACCTATCTCCTTTGAAGTCTGAGTGGGGGACTAAGAGAGTAGCTGAGATAGCTAGTGCATCAGCGTAGTCATTGAATTCTCTAGGAATGGTAGAGATGCTGAAAGCATCAAAACTTTTGATTTGGTCCCAGACTAGATTGCAGTAGTGATGCAATCTTTCATTCTTGGTTTGATATAGGTTTTGCACCTGACAAACCACTAGTTCAACATCTCCTTTACCATAAAAAATCTTGATACCTTTGTCTTGAGTAGCCCTCAACCCAAGCAACAAAGATTCATACTTAGTTGTATTATTAGTGCTGTTGAACTGCAACTTGTAAAATGAAGGAAAAATATCTCCTTGAGGAGATATCACCTCAACTCTAGCTCCTAAACTAGTGGAAGAGTAGCTACTATCAAATTCAAGAATCCATACCTCATTTGATATTGATTTTTCTTGGGATTCCTCTTCATTCAGAGGGGGAGATTCTTTCACACTTGCATTGTGCTCAGCCAATTCTTCTACTATTCTAGCTAAACTAATCTTCAGGTTGTCACCTTTAAGATTTTCAACAAGTGTTTCATGGAATTCATCCATAGATAAAAATTAGTTACCCATGCCTGAAGATTCAAAAAGAATTTGAGCTTTAGGTGTTGAGGTCTGGGTAACCACGTATTTCACTTCTTTCTCAGGGAGTAGCCTATTCATAACACCTTTGACTAGAATCCTTGCCTCAGATAAGTCCATGCTCAATTCACCACCAACATCCCTACATAAATTCTACCCAAGAAAGATGCCATAAGATGTAGAGACGTCAGCCACCAAGATAGTCAGCTTGATTCTCTTGTCTGGGAATGCTACAAATACAAATTAGGCATCCTTGATTTGCCCCAGCAGTGGTACTTTCTTGTTTTCCATGGAGAAGCATATACCAAAGGTTTTGGTTAGTGTAAGGCTAAGGGATTCAACCACTTTGGTAGGCATAACATTGTTCAAGGCTCTAAAATTAATGATGCAATTGTTTAGCTAATGTCTATTTATTAGCAATGAGATAGAAATGTTCAGTCCTGTTAGGAGTAGTAGGGGGAGTAATATAAGGTTGTTCCCAGTGGGTGCATTCTTGGGGGAATCACGAGTCACCTTGGGAATTGCTTGTCTTATAGGGGTATTAGGGTTCTTCACATATTGAATCAAATTATCTAATTACTCAAGATGGGACTATAGAAATTCAAATTTAGACATTCAAATTTTGGTTTTCTTTATATGGTCAATTATGTCAAATGCTTGGAATGAGGTAGGAGTAGAGGATGGAAATTCATCCTTTTGATTTTTGGAAGGGGGAGGACTGGACTACAAATTTGAAGTAGAAGGCATAGGGGCATTTGAGGTACTTACCTTTCTTGCAATCTTTGGGTCCTTTGGCTAGAAAGGAAGAGTGGATCCCCGCTTAGAAATTGAAACTACTAGTTGAGGTCACTCATTTATTTTCTCCTTATCAACTGGTTGAGCTGATTGATTCTTGGACCGAGTGAATACAACATATGATCCCTCAGTTGCATTACATTCACTTGTAGGTTCATTTTGATAATTTAGGAAACCAATATTGGAGTTGGCAACTAATTCTTCTTCTTCCTCAGTGAAGAGATTAGCATCATCTTCAGGATTCAACTCAGGTTGGAATAGGAAATCTGATTTAGCTTGAATATATCCAACTGCTAAGTTGGTTGGAGGTGCTTCGAGAGTGAGGTTCCTCTATGGAGGAGGAAGGTGATTTAGCTATCCTTGATTCTTGGTAGCATTGCCTTGATATGCTTGATTCTAAAATGTCCTCCTTAGAGTATCTCATATGCAAGAGTAGATGACATCCCTTGCTCCATTTGCTTTCTAAGAGCTAGCACTTCATTTGTTATCTTTTATACCATTGGGTCAGTGGTGACTATAGGTGAGTATTCAAAATATGAAGAGGATTTACCTTTATTAGGTTCTCTTCTTATCTTTCCTTCCAAGAGAAGGTCATCTTCCACCTCAGTAGCCAAGTCTTGAGCAGCAACAAGGTCTATGTGTCTAGCTTGTCTCAGCAAGAAACTCACTTCAGGAAATTGTTAGTTGATGAAGAAACACATGAGATTCTGAGGTGTCAATTTAGTGACCATGGGAATCTTATGCCTCAGCTTGTCAAATATGGAAATGAAGTCCCTCATAGGTTCATGGGGCTCCTTCTTCATTTGTGTGATCTAGGCCAGTAAGGCATGCACATCTTCTATAGGTTTAAACCTAGCTTCAAATTTATCTTTAAGTGTGTCCCAATTAGTCACTGAACTAGCTTACAGATAGTATAACTACTCTATAGTAGCACCTTATAGTGTCTCTATGAATAGTCTAACTACTATGTATTCATACTCCACACCTATTACACCATAGGATATGTTGAAGGCCACAATATGTCATTAGGGTGAACTTTCACATCACCAAAAAATTTGGGGACATTCTTCCTTGAACTGCATGGAAGCTCATGCAGAGGTGGGGTCAAATTAAGTAGACCAAAAGAGTTACCGTAGGGACCTTGAGCCATGATTTGGTTATGTAAAAGTGGGATCACAAATCTAGGTGGAGTATGGATAGGCAAAGCTCTACTAGCAGTCGAAAAGGAAAATTAGCCTTGTGTTCGTGACTTGGTAGGGGTAAGAGGAAGGCTCCTAGTTCATTAAAGGCGAGGTTGTGGAGAAAAAAACTCAAAATTACTCTGCTACACCAACTCAAAAGTATTGTCAACAACACCTTGGGATTTATGGCTTTTGGTATAATGTGGAGTTGCCAGATTGTAGAATAAAAATGGAAAAGAGCAGGATCTACTTCAGCTTGAAGCTTGAGACTTCAAACTATGTGCTCTTCCCCAACAAAGTCATAAAAAAGACTATTGGGTGAATATTTTGTTAGTCAGCTATCTGATTGAGTAAAATAGCTCTTATCATCCACAACAAAGGAGATTTGTTAGCCCAGTGTGCAGGTTTACTGCATCAGAGGTAGATAAATCTCTCCTCTCATCAAGGGGAGGTTCCCTATAAATACGTAGGAGCTATATATACTATAAATATATGAAGAAAATAACACTCAGTGGTAGGATACACCATCCATCTCTCTTATTTTAGAGATGATGTTCAAAAACAAAGGAGAAAATCCTGGTGAGAACACTAAAGGCTCTTCTCTTCTTTCAAAAGTGTTCTTGCAGGAAACAATAGGATTTCCTTTCAGGTATGATAAGCAACTGGTAACAAAGGATAAGAACCAAGAGGATGAAATGGAATGCAAAGTCTCCACCTCAACTTCCTAAAGAGTGAAACACATAGGATAATGGGGGCATAAATTAATCCTGGAATCCTCAACACAGAAGGAAAAGAAAAACACACACTAAAAACAATTGTGAAAGCACAAAGTCTTCCCATAGTTGGCTTCAGGAGACCTTCCTTATTACTTTCACTAATTCTTCTTGCGAAATTAAATAGATGAGAACACATTTAGAAGATAGACATAAGAATAATCTCCTAAAATGATACAAGCCAAAACAACACAAAGTCTGCAAAAAAACTTGCTTTCTCATTCAGATAAAATGAAATGAAATTACAATCTGAGCTAAAAGTCTCAATATTCTCCTTTCAACTGGGCAAAGTTTCGCTCCTATAAAAATGAAATGTATCCTTTCATAATGAGAGAAACTTAAAATGTATAGTAATCATGCAAGGATTGGTTCTATTTTCCATAGGACGACCCATGCTGTAGTTAATGTCTTCAATGCACCTTCAATTTTATTTGGAGGGACCATTCTTAGAATAGTGCACTGCCATAACTATGGCATGTCCCTTCATCTAATGTCTCTTCCTTGGTATGGACTATTTGATCCTTTTCTTGATGTCTACATATCTATCCAATTTGTCTTTACTTCATGGAATAAAAATAGGTTGCATCCTTGATTTGGTGTGCTCATAAGTCTACTTGATCCACTATTTCTCCTACTATAAATAACTCTCTTGAAGATATTTCTGATCTTTTGCATTGATCTTCTCTTCCTTGTAGCAATTTGAGTCTTTGATCTCTCTTTTCAGTTAGTCACTTGGTTCTTCCTTTAAATTCCATGCTTTATTTGAATTTCCATATATATTTCCTTACTTTAAATTTGACACTTGCAGGGCCGTCAATGGTCATTAGCCGCTTGAACCATGTTGAACCTTGAACCTATGAACCTGCTGAAAGTACATTTATTCATTGGTTCATCATTTCATTCTATCTCTTTTGTTCCATTGCTTCTTGGTTTAATCACTTTCCTACTCTTTGGTTGAACCATCCATTGAACCACCTATTTATTGCTTCTTTCTTTGACTGATGCTACCTTTGAAATTTTAAACCTATGAACCATTGAACTTTGAACTCTTTCAGTTGAAGGTTTAATCAGTTCATTGGTTCTTCCTCTGCCCATCATTTAGTTCTTCTTTCTAAGCTCTTTGATCTTCATTGCAATGGTTGAACCTTTGAACCTATGAACTCATTAAACCTTTTGGTTTAACGATTCAATGGTTCAATTGTTTCAGTCAATTCTTCCTCTAAAGCCCCTTTTTATCTAAGTTTTTGGGAGGTCCTCTCTGCATCTTTGTTCCACCTTTAGAGCATCCTGAAGGGAAGGTGTCCCTTCAGGTCCTTGGAAAAGTTCCTTTTTCTGATGTCAAGTGTCCCCCGTAAGGGTATCTTCCCTTCAAGATTTTTTGGGTGCCCTTTAGGCTTTAACTTCCTTGGTGAGATTTTTCTTTAGACAAAAAGCCCGAAGGAATTCCTTTGGACAAAACGTCTGAAGGAAAGTTTCTGTTACTTAGCCATTTGTTCTTTTCCATTTCTTCAGACATTATTTTCGAGTGAATTCCTTCAGACAAAAAGTCTGAAGGAATTTTTCCTTAAACATTTTTCTGAGGAAAATCATCCTAAAAGAATTCTTCCAGCCTCTTTTACTTAGTCATTTTCCTAAGGGATTTCCAACTTTTGTCCACTTTTACTCACTACCCTCCGCGAGGGCACTTGTTCCTTTGGCTTTGGGGTTGCCCCTTAAACCTACTAATTAAACCAACCGATTAAACCAACTTTGGTTTACATTTCAATGGTTCAATTGGTTCATTCTTTATTATTTGGCTAAGTCTTTTTGATATTTTGAACCAAGTGCATTGAACCAATTGGTCATTGAACCCATTGAACCATTGAACCAAAGTGGCTCAAAGTTCAATGGTTTAAGCCTTTGTTCTTTGAAGCTTGCCAATTGAACTCTTTTTATTGAACTGAGGCGCTGAACCAATCCTAGAATTGACCAAGTGTTAGAAACTTGTTCTTTTGATTGAACTCACCTATAGAAGCCTTTGAATCTACTGAACCTGCTAATTTCAAGCATGTTGAGTCTGTATATTTTTGGAAAAGCTTTAAAAAATGAAGAACCTGAATGCTCAAAATAATTTTTGAAAAGGGGAGGGAGGATTTTGGTCTGTTAAACCAAAATAGTTCATAGGTTGTCCTAAAAATGTCACTTATTTTTGGGGACAACAAGTTTCACTGTAAAGCTTCTAGGTAAGGATTTGTGAGTCTTAAACCTTAGGGGATATGAAGGAAAGGACCTAGTCTATGGACATACTTCCTAAAAGATCAGCTATTACAAGTCCATAATTAACCTAAGTGTTAGCTTTGAGTTAATGGTTTCATTATTAATCCTCTCCTAGTAAGATATATAAAACAACTAAATCATGAGGAGGATCCTTACATTATAGGAGTGGGTAATGAGGTCATTATTTAAATGTATAATCTCTTAGTCCTTGGTTGAGGACTCTTTTTGTGATTTATACTACAGTTATTGATGCAGTCTATTATATTTCAAGAGAATCTAATAGGTCTAATTAAGCTCTAACTCTTTTTCTTTAATCTTGGATTTTATGACCATCTTTTCCTTTTCCATACCATCTACCTTATTTTTCAGTTTAGATACTTGAATGCATACCTAGGCCCTTTGTCTAGCTTCTACCTAGAAGGTCTCAGTGGTGATGTGACTCTAAAGGTTAGACCTCACTTTGTTAAGTTATGAATCTTTAGATTTTACTTTATTATTGAGGTGGTCAACCATATATTTCACCCTTATAAGTTCTAACTTGGTCTTCTCCAACTAACAATCTACTTTGGTATAGTCTGTGGTAATAAACTTTTGTGTTTCTTCCATCAAATTGACTCGATCAGTGGGTCAAGCTTGGCTAAGGTTGGGGCCAATAATTTATATTGATTATTCCCCTAGTTAGATCTATTATTGGGGCTTTAATTCTTGGGGTACCATGTGTGTGATCATTAGAGATTTATACCATCGGTTAAAGAATGACCACATATAAGGCACTGCTAGGGCCTTGGCCTATTTTCCTATTTTCTTTTCCACTCAAGCTAATTGATATTTTATATTTTCCTCAATATATTGATGAAACTACTCCTACATAAAGGGGATTCCTTTTGGATGGCCAAAAGGAAAGGTTCCTTGCTACTATGAAGTAGTGGAGATTGTTCCCTTAGAGCTGAGTGGGTGAAGGGTTAGGGTGGATAGAGAGAAAGGTGGGATAGAAGTTTTTGGATTTTTTGAATAAAGTGTCATGATATTGGTGATAGGATGGGTGGATAAAAGTGGCATAAGGGAGGTGATCAGTTGGGTAGTGAAGATTGTTACAAACTTGATAAAAATAGAGGAGGATGATGAGGGAGTGAAGAAAGAGGTAGGAGTTGAAACAAGGGTCCAAGAAAAGTGTACCTTATTTTATAGATGTTTAGGGGAAGGATTGGAAACTTATGTCTCAATCCATCCATGCTAAGAATACTCCACTATGATATGCCCTAAAGAGACCTGATACTGTTATAGGGTGGTTAAATATAGATATTGAGGAGGTGTCCAGGTTGAAGGCCTATGGACCACTAAAACTTCTTCTTTCTCTGAAGGGGCATCCTCCTTTTCCTTAGAGGGAGTACTCTACTCTTCTATTTCTTTTTAGTAGACAATTCCCCTTCTGCCAGAGCTTCAATCTCATGGTGCTTATCTTATAGGTTTTTAACTATTTCATCTATGTCCACATCATCAAAAGTCATAAAAGGCTTGTTGATTTCCTACCTATATTTCCATATAGGCATAAATTTTATCTTATCTCTAATCTCTTTGAATGAGATACACCCTTAACCCCTTTATCAATTTCTTCATGGGGTCAAACTATCATACTATGTCATAAAAGGACTCCCATAACTTGTGGGTGTTCAATGAGATCTTAGACAAATCCACATAATATTTGATTTCATCCTCCATAAGTGAACTCCACTATTTGAGTTATGGCTAGGGCTCATGGTTTAGCAAGGTGGTGGTATTCATGGCTATATGACCAACTGGTTCATAGTTCCACTTGACACAGATTAGGTCAAGGCCAAAATCTAAAAGCTTAAGTGTAATCAATTACTCTTGTGACCTCTTCACCATCGTGATTCCCCATTTTATGAAGGGGAAATCATATAATTCCTTATTATTTTAGCCCACATCATATATTAATTTAACCACATCAAGTTGTCAAGCCAACTCCAAATCTAGGGTCCTATCTATGAGTAGGTGCCAGAGACCAAATGAATCATCCTTGAATCCATGATTGAATGAAGGTGAAATGGGCCTAGAAGAACTAGTTGACTATAATTTTGGCATTGGTGAGCCATGATCTCTATCTATTTATCATCCCAAATGTGATGGCCTCTTAGTTGAGGTCAATGAAGATTGGGGACAGGAAGAGTTCTTAGAACTCATAGTAATGTTATGTGATTGATATGATGTGGGTGCATACTATGAAAAGGATCACTATGTTGGGATGGGTGCTCATCTCAATGAAGTTGAAAGTGAGGTATGAAGATAAGAAGTGGGAGTGCTGAAATAGGATGAAATGAAGGAGAAAGGAGGATACTGGAAGTTATTCAATGTCAAGAAGTTTTCCAATTTATTTTACATGGAGGTGGTGATGGAATTTATGAAATCCATCCTATACAAAATCTCCTTTATGACCATATTCAATAAGAAGACAACCCCCAATTGGAAATAAATGATGTTAGAACTTGAGTCTATCCCAAAGATAAATGCTAACATAGAAAGGGCATAGTTTTATGTTCTACATCACAAAGCTTACAAGGGTGATGGGTAAATGAGGTGTCTCAATGTATTTACTCTTAAGTAAATTAAGGACCACTATCTTAAATACCTAGGTGTTCTAGACATTTTATAGGATCTTCATATTATAGATGTTGGCATTAGGGTCTCTTAGGAGTTTGAGCATCTCCCTTATGACATCTACACTGACATCCAATTTCAAGTGGTTATTTCCTATAATAAGACTAGTGCTAGCATCATACCTACCTATGTATATGGAAATGATCTCTAGGCATAGGTACATAAGAGGCACCATGGACTGGGATAGCATGGAGTTCCAAATTCTTTATTTGAATGACTTATTTGTTGCTTTGCACCTTTTTTATCATTTGGGTGTAGGCATCTTCTCTTATTTTCTTCACATTTTTTTCCAATTTGGGGTCATATATTTCATCTACATAATCCATGACCAATGTTTTGTCTTTGTAGTTCCCCTTGGCTATAATTTTGATGTTTGGTACCCTAAGATTTGGTCAAGTGAAAGTAGAGGCATATGATTTTCTTACCACATACTACAAGGAAGGTCTTCATAACCTTCCAACCCATGGGTTCTCTTCTTCCATGGATGATTTCTACTACCAGATGAGGATGTAAAAGTTTGCATTCCCACAAATTCATTTTAAAAATTTATCTTTGCTATGAATATAAAATTAGATATCATCTCTCAGCTTACAACTCTTACAATTCTTGGCTCAAATTTCTCTACCCAAGTCAACTTGATTAATATCTCAATGTTCTTTACTCAATTATATTAAAATTATTAAGGATTTTAAGTTTTTTGACCTGATTAGGAGAGGGGAATTTATAATCCAATGATTCTATGCATGATAACTATGCAAAAATTTTAACTCAAGTGCCTCATAAATGTTAAGGGTGGTGAAAGTGATTTAGGAGCAACTTTCTAGATATTTTGTGGCAATATACATGGGGAATCATGCAATATGGATCATCTATCATTAGTGGTAAGAGGAGTGGGTAGATAACGGTCTTTCAGAGAATGTTTCAAAAAAATAGAAGAGCCAGGGTATGGACACCTAGTAGTAGGGTGAACCACTTTCACTAAAAAAACTTATTCAAAAATAAATAGTAATAAAGAAAGGAAAATGAGTGAACAAAGGGAAATACCAAGAAAAAAGGGAAAATAACCTAACTATATACAAGGGGAAGGCTAGTAAATTAATTGAAGTGTTTCAATTCAATTTCATTAACCATAATCCCTAATAAATTTCCTTCTCCATATTTTAAGTCAAATGCATTACTTTGTCTATAAAAAATGATGTGAAAATTTCCTCTCCATAGGGAATAAATTTTTTCATGTTGGCCTGGCTTCTCATCCCTTTGATCATATTTGAGGACCAAGTCCCCTAGTTTAATTCTTGGATTTCATGATTTCTGATCAAACAATATTTTGACTTCTTGTTGTTGGGTAAATTTCACATGTCTATATTGCTCTCTTTCTTCTTATATTTTTATAAATTTATTTATCATAATATCCATCACTCCATTTTAATCTCTTTAGATCACCTTTAAAATCTATAAGGCAAGGATTTATATCGATATAGGTGTGACTACTTCTTTCCCATATACTTGTTCATATGGGGATGTCTTAAGAATTTACTTGGGAGTAATTTAGTCATCCCATAGGGTTGTTTTCACATCCATATGCCACTCCATTTATTTATTGGTGCCCATCCTTTTGATTAGCCTAATGAGATTCTTGTTTGTTGATTCGGCCAACCCATTCCCTTATGGGTAATAGTTGGATGAAGTCTTCAATAAAATTCTATTTCAGAGTGAAAAATATGAAATCTTAGAGCTAAAGAAGGATTTTGAATTATCTAAAATGATCATTTTGGGTGGTCCTTACCTTACTAATATATCTTTAAGGAAATTGAGGAGGATATTTTTAGTTGCCTCCTTCATCAGGGTTACCTCAATCAACCTAGTGAAGTAATCGGTGGTTGTAAGTATTTATCTATGTCTTACACTAGAGACAGGATTGTTCATCCTAATGAAATAAAATCCCCAATGTGTGAAGAGTTAATTAGTCACAATTATATTTAATATCATGGTTGAATTCTTTCACTTACCCATGAAGAACTGATATTGCTAGAATTTATTAACTATATGATGATAATATGTAAACATGGTTAGCTAGTAGTATCCTATGTGCATGATCTTAATCAGGGTGGTCTTTGCTAAGAAATGGCCACTTAGAGGGGAAAAATGTATATCTTATAGGATCTTCTTAGCTTGGTGATTTTCAATGCATCAAAGCAAATCTCTATCAAAGTTCCTCTTGAATAGGAATCCTTAAACCAGTGTGTAGTTATCCCATTGAAACCTATAAAATCACCTTGTGTGTGTACGGATACCATCAGGAGATCATATATTTTTTGTGAAATGACATCTATTAGCAACCTAAGACCCATCAATTTCATATTGATTCAGTAGAACCACTTATGATGTATCATGTTCTTCCATCAGGTCATTTGTGCTTTGGGATAAGTATTAATAGAGTCTTCTTCCTTGGATCACATTGGTCAACCTAGCTTTAACATCATATTTAAGGATATTTATAATATAATTGGCCCATTTTTTTGTGATCTCTCCTTCCATTATGTATTCTCAGACACTAGAATGTACCACATACATCATTATTTTGCTTTTAGCCACCAGGTGTCTAAACTTATTAAGACCCTTGATGATGGAAAAAGCCTATTTTTCAATGAAATTATACTAAACCTCATACCTACATAAGGTTATTGATTATAAATGGATTATATTCTCACTTATTCCTTCTTCTTATTTTTGAGTTAGCATAGTTACCAAGCTATGCTCATTCTCATAGACATATATGATGAAATATTTGGAAAAGTTAGTATTAACTAGAATGGGGGAATTGATATCACTTCTTTAATTTTTTCAAATGTAGATCTTCCTTCCACAGTATATTTGAAGGGATAATCTTTATTTAGCATCAATTTTATTGGCCTTACTAATCTTATAAAGTAAAATATGAACCTGTTGATGAAATTGATATTTCCTAAGAAAGATGGACCCCCTTCTTGTATAACAGCAAGGCTAGGTCCCTGATGGACTTTATTATATGTGGCTTAATGGAAATATATTATTTAGATACCACATATCCAATTCATTTGCCTTGTAGGACTCTAAAAACACATTTATTAGGATTAAGGGACACCATAAACTCTTTGCATTTTTGGAAAACCTTCTCCAAATGATCAAAATGATCTTCATTTTTATTAGAGAATATAATGAGATCATCCAAGTATATGAAATTGATATTGTTGATTAGTTCATTAAAGGATATATTCATAACTCTCTAGAAAGTATCCCCTACATTAGAGAGGCAAAAAGGCATCTTCACATAGGTGAAGGTTGCTTACTTTGTGGTGAAATTGGTCTTATGTTGATCCTTTTCATTGACCCACACTTGGTTGTATCCTAAGAACCCATATATTAGAGAGAACATTTCTACACCTATTACTATCTAAAGGATATATTCCATTTAAATAAGGGGGTAATGTTTTTTAATGGATGCTTTGTTTAAGTAACTAAAATCCACACATAGACTTATCTCTCCATTCTTCTTTCCTACTGAAACCAAGTTAGATACCCAAGTTTAATGCTTAATTTTGTATATGATTTGTGATTCAATCAATTTACTCATCTCTTGAGCCATGAAGACTCAATCTTTAGGTTTACCAACCTTTGATTTTGTCAAACAAGCTTGGCTTTTTCTACTAGGACTATGGTGTGTTAGATGACCTTATGGTCATACCCTTTTAAATCATCATAGGTCCATGCCATGACCCCTTCATACTTGTTGTAGAAAGAAATAAATCATTCCTTATCTTCTTTGGGAACTTCCTTCCCAACTTTTAGTTTTCTTTCATCCTCAAGATCAAGCTTGAAGTAGTCACCTTTATTTATAACAAACTTATATTTATCATTCTTTGCATCATCATAATCTAATAAATTTTCTAGGATGATCACCCCTTTCAAAATTTTATTGTATTTTAGTTACATGATCCATTCCCCATAAGATTCTTTTATATTTGGTTTTAATATCTCTATGAATTTACGTGATTGGTAAATAAACATAGAAATATGAGCATCACTTTTGAACACTTTCTAGTTCTAGTCATTATCAATAATAACAGGTTTGATGATTACCTACACTACTTGTTCATTGGTGAATAAATATATTATTGGGTCAAATTGGGAATCGATTGTTGACATCTTATTTGCCTCTACATTCATGGTCTTTAGGATGATCTAAATGTTTGAAGCTTTTAATTCTTCAATAAAATCCCATATCCAATGGTGGTAGGACCTCATGCACAAATTATTTATAGCTATGACCCCTCTCACCTATCTTACCACTAATTAGGAATCTCATAACACTTTCAACTACTTTATGCCCATGCACTCACTACAACTAAAGCCATGGACTAGTGCTTCATATTTGGCTTCATTATTCATGTAGGTAAATTGGAAATGCAAGGCATGGAGGGTCTCTTTTATATATTGAGATAATAATTAGATGCCTAATCTAGAGCTAGTTTTCCACTTTGTAATATTAAAATACAGATTCCAAAATTTAGACTCAATTTTAGGCCCTTTGATTTGATCATCCTCCTTCATGACCTTGGGGATAGTTTGTTCTACGTCATGAATTACATAGGTCCTAAGGATATCAGCATTAAAGTTTATAAAATGATCATTCTCAATATTTTTTTTAATAAGGACTTCTTCCTCTAGGCTCTTATTATCTACCACTCTTTCTTCTTCAATTATTTCTACATAATGCATATCCTTATTTGAGAATGAAGTGTGCATCACTTTAAATATCATTAGCATCATTTACTATGTATTCTAGGTGCATTGGCTCAGAAAACACCTTTAATTTCAAGCCATATTGGGTCCTCAAGATGAACTAAGACCAATCCAATGATAGGTATCCACCTATCTTGGTGGTGAAATATCTTCATATACATAGCCCAAAGATTGACAAGATGTCTATCATTACAACTTCCTATGATACAATAGTGTTGGTAAAATAATAGAAGGTGAGGGGAAAAGCCTTGATGATACCTATAGTTTGAACTTTTTTCCCATCTAAATATATTATTCTTTTATTCAAAGGCTCATACTATAATTATAGTGCATCTACGATCTACTTAGGCATCATTATGGTGTTAGCACCAGAATCAATCATGGAATTGTTTAACAACTTCTTCCCCATGATAAATATTAAATAGAATAGGGTAGTTTTTGTCTTAGTTACACCCTATTTAGATTTGACAAATGTGGATGGTGCTTGGGGTTTTTCACTCATCCTAGCTTCCTTTCCCTTTGTCTGTGCATGATTCATAACCATTTTTCCTTTCATGGGATTCTCTCAATCCTCCTAGGCTTATTTTAGTAGAGACTTTTGCTCAGGGATAGATAGGACATCATAAAGAGAAACTTTGGATGGAACTTTCTTTAGTTGATTCATAACATTGTATGACCCTAGAGGTGGGACCTTGGGCTCCTTTACCTTGTTCTGTGTTATTTCACTCCACTTTTAATATGTTATAAGTGGTGTTTGATGTCTTGGAATATTCTTAAAGGTCACTTTAGGCCTTATGAAAGATTCTTGGGTCTTGGGTAGTCTCTTTTTGAATTAGGTGAAATAGTTTGATTGGACTTGTAGAGCTTTGTACACAAGGATCTCACTCACATTGATTGTATCTTCACATTCTACCTAAGATAAAAGTGAATTATCTAATGATATCTCCTCTTCTTGATTCAAAGACATTCCTTACATCTGTGACATTAAGACAACATTCTTAACACCCAAGGATTGGTATCTGTAGGAGGTTGAGTTAGGTGTGTTTCCTTGCCTTCACTACTTTGTAACCTTTTGTTGTAGATTACCTCTCAAATAATTATAGGGTGTGTGGGTATCATTTCATGGGAAGAACCATGAATTTGAATCATCCACCAAGTTTTTTTAGCCTAAAACCAATTATTTGTTTGAATTTGGCAAGTTTATTTGCAAAGTATCAGGCATTAGAATGATTTGATTCATGGGTCATGTATGATGGTTTGGTACTTGATGATATGGTTCTTGGTGATTCATCTTTTTCCTCTCTTGGTACTGGTTATTTTGGTAGGGTACTCTCCTTTCTTGGTAGTTTTTAAAAGGGAGCTTTAGAGGCATAACATACTACATTTTGATATTTATGATCTCATTGGAGAAGTTTTGTAGGTTTCTCTTCATGTCATTCATCTTTGAAGCTAACAAGGATGAAGAGGATATGCTTTCCTAAGTAGGTAGATATACATATATAGAAGGTGGTTGCTATGAGGTGTTTGGGACTTCTTATTATGGTGATACCAATATCTCTAGAAACATAGACATGGGTAGTCAAGGAGGAAGCTTCTTGGCATATATAGAGTTGTTCTTAACTCTAACTGTTAGCTCATATGTGTCTGGTAGCATCTGGCCTCTAAGAGACTAGATCATGACTTCAACGTCTGAGTTAAAGGTCTTGAGGTAGAGGATAATGGTCATGCATACTAGTGGTTGAGCCAATATTGGGATTTTATGCCATAACTTATCAAAACTAGTATTGAAATCAATAATAGCCTCTTTTAGGGATATCTTAATAGTTATTAGTTATTGTACAAGAGAGGACCGATCTACCTTATCATTAAAAGTCTTAAAGAATATGTTTCCCAAGTCATCTTAGGTTGTGATAGAGTTAGGTGACAAGGACTAGTACTAATCAAGAGCTTGCCTTTTGAAAGAGGTGATTAAAAGCCTTAAGGCCACATTCTACTATGTAACATAGTGCACAGTGCATACATTATCAACATCTTTAATATGTTTCATTAGACATTTAAAGTCTTCCCCCAAGAAGTTAGGGAGTGATTTTAAGGCATTAAAAGGAATAGGGTCCCATGTAGTTGGTGCTACTAAAGGGATGACTAGGCTACCATTGTTCCATAATAAAAAATTTCTTGGTGGCCATGGGATTGCAATTTGTTATGGTTTTTATATCACACTATATCCCATGGTCCTTTAGTGAGTTGGGACTACCATAGGTGGTATTAATAATATTGTATTCTTCACTATTTATGACCTCATAAAGGGGCTATGGCCCCTCAACTATAAATCCTAGTTAGTTAGACTAGTGGTTTGGGTCCAAACAAGAATTATAGAAAAGAATAAACTATTTATGCTTAAAAAGATTGATCTAGGTGAAAAACCTTATATGGAAAGCTTTATAGATGTGGGATTCAAATTTGGTCTATAAATCAATGTCTAGGGTTTTAGAAGTTGTCTCTTCAAATTGATTTTTTGGATGAAAAGGGGGAAAGAGAAACACAAATAACTAAAATAAATATATATAAGATGATGCATTGACATTTTATAAAATATTAATTTAAAATTATATAAAATATCTTGAATCTTCAAACTTCATAGAAAATGAAAGGAGCATATTCATGATTTCATGTCTATAATTTAAACAAGAACCAATACTATAAAGGTAGAGAATGAAAATAATAGATAATAATACATCTTCACTTAGTTTGACATAGAACACCACATCCTCTTCATTTATGGGTATAAAACATCATACAAGAGGACAAAAATCATAATATACAATATTTGATCTTTCTTATGAGGGGCACCTGTTAAGGTCATAGAATTAAAAATGTTATTTGATGATACTTATATTCTAAAAACTATAGCTTACTAAATGTATAATCTTGAAAATAATAAAAAATAAACAAAACACCACACCATTTAAAATAAAAGAGCCCTTCTTATATAGGTGTAGTGGCCTCTTGAGAGAAAGACACCTGGAACTAGACACTTGCACCCATTATGATGTCATTATAACTGACTAGGGATCTCAATCCCATGAGTCTTATTATTATTCTAAATCTATATATGGTACAACCACAATGCCTTATGATTCCCATGATGTCCACAAAAATTATAGTGGTGACATGTTTCTACCTCTAAAACTACTTTTACAACACTGTTGGAAATGGGGGCCCACTTACTTTAGCCACTAGCACAACTCCTAGGTCTGATAGGAGAAACCTTACCTTATATGAGTATCATGATGCCACATAGTATGTCTTCCTCTTCTTTGTAATACTTTACTCATTTTCCCTCTTTCCTTCTTTACCAACTAATGGTGTTGGCTAGAACTCCTGACAAAAGGAACCTTAACTATTGAGGAGCATCATAGTGCCACATGGAGAGTTGTCACTTGTCAAAGATAAGCTAAGAATTCTTTTGAAAACATTAACATGGGGGAACCACATGGAAAATATTCATTCCTCTTCATTATAATAGTGGGCCCCATTTACTACCCCCATTGGCTAATAGTGTTGTGTGAAATCCTAAAAATATATATATATATCCCTTAGATGAGCATCTATTCACCACATGGAGATCTGGCACTTCTCCTAAGTAATTTGATAACTTCCTAAGTTGAATAAGTGATATTCCACCATGTAGTAGCTATGGAAGGAAATTGAGACTTAAAAAAATAATAAAAAGGGACCCGAGCAAGTTAAGGTTGATACTTGGGTCACCAAACTTGATGAGCACATTCTAGATAAAAGGCCAACTACTTTAAAATGTAAAAAACATGGATCATGATTCATAACTCCAACTTGATCACTCAGATGGTATCCAAAATTATTATCATAGTTTTTCCAATCAATGAAACTTTTAGATGTGGGTTCTAATAACATAGATAGGCAACATACCATCTGATTAGCCTCAAGGTTTTAAAAAATAGTATACACATATAATGGAGTGTTGTGATTATGTTAAAGTCACAATTGCATTATTTTTTTAATTTCACAAGCTTCATGATTCCAATCATAGGCCTTGAAACCACCATTCTACCTTCAAACCTATTCATAGTCCCTTTAGCAAATGTTAACAATCTTTATAAAGTCTTGGGTATCATCTTCTAATTATGGATGCCTTTTCCTAGCTTCCAAAGTGTTATGTTTTGATAGGTATATGTATGAAGGTCTCCAATTTTTTTTGGGTTATATTGGGTGTGTCCACATAGTTAATTTAAAGGCATGGAATAACTTCTACCATATCATAGACTTTCCACTACCATTCCACTTCAGCTAAGACCCTACACTCTATGTTCAAGTCCCATATAAATCTAATGTTATTCTCAGTAGGCCATCAACCCCTCTTTCCAAGCCTAAATCATAAGATTAAGGATTATATACCCTTTGGGATTTTTAATAATCATAAGTGTTAGATAACTAGGTTTCACCCTTCCTGGGGAATAGTATTCACATCAAACCTAAACCTAGGCTAACATTGGAATGACTTATAAGTTGTGGGATACCTAAGATGCAAACCAAACCTCTAGATTTCTATGGGGATATCTCCCCTAATTTTTCACTTGGATTTTCTCTCTAAGACCTATTTTATGGGGATGAAAAGAGTATAAGATTGATTAAAGGAAAACCTACACTAAAGGGTGGTGATGCACCTAAAAGATCTTTCATCCACTCACTCAACCTCAACTTTCAACACACTAATGGACTAATAAAAACTAAAAAATCATCCTCATGAGTCCTATACATATATGTTTCATGTGGAGGTTGTACTAGGTAAATATAATGTAAAGGTTATGACAAGTAGGCTTGATAGGAGACTCTTAGTAATCATGTCACACTTCAAAACACCATCTCCCACACTTCTACACTCCACATAACCTGCATAATACACCTTATTGACACCTATGTGAACAAGGACCTATAAGGGAAGTAAAATCATCACATTTTCATATAAAAATATCAATTAATACATAAGATATCATCATGAAAGAGCTACAAAAGTTTATTTATCAATCCATGTATGTGTGCAAGAACAAACACTAGAAGAGTTTCTTCATACCATCCTAAGGGATAAAACACAAGTCCATAAAGCCTAAATAAATATTATAAGAGAAGATAAAGAGAGGGTAAATGGTGTGGAGGTGATATAAAGAGGTCATAAATGACTAAGGTCCACTCAATCCCATAGTTACACAAACTTTCTTTAACTTTCCCATGCATTGGTCTTCCTTAATGGATAATTTTGGCATTAGAGTGAGGTTATGGTGTTGAGTCAACTTTAGTTATCCTTTTCATAGGCTTTATCATGCTCAAATTTTTTGATCACATCTACCACTAGTATTTACATAGCATACATGGGTGTGATTATGCCTCCTAAGAGGTGTTGAGAAGCCCACTAGTCCTTATACATGTGCCAGCTTTGAAACTACCTCCACCTTAATAATAAACATTAAAAATCCATTTACCCCATTAAAACCATTAGTTACTAGGTGGTATACCATGTATTAACTCTCTTCATTAGCCTTTTACGCCCACCTTCACTCTTCTTGTTGACCAAATAGTCTACTTAGACCTATTAGGCCTAATTACCTAACTGTGTGAGAGTTCATATCCATGAAACCTATAAGAGACTATCAATAACCTATGTTTGGATTAGTCTTATGCCTAAAAAAACACCATCATCCATGATATATGTTTATATAGGAATTAGGTACTTGAAATTTCACTTCTCCTAGTTGACTAGTCCACCTTCTTCTTAGCATTTTTAGACTGAAAATTCTGAAATTAGTTATAGAGGAATTTATAGATGAAATTTTTGGAATTTTATGACTTAAGAAGCTGAATCATGTCCCAAACCATCCATTCCAAGGATTTGAATCATTCTAAATTGTCTTGTACCCTTCCTTCTGCTCATTTCCTTGGAAAAGTATAGTTTTATGAGAATTTTGTATAGATTCCATATGACTAAAACCCATGAATATGTTCTCTTATGAGTTATCTTTACATTCCATTTTTTTAGACCATTTCAAGGTTCTAGGATGCTAAGATATCAATATTTATAAAATAGGGTATGTTTAGGGTTTTAAAGAGGTTTATGAGTGCTTAGGAGTATTACTGATAGTTCATAGTGTATATACATCCAAGTTATGAAAAAATTAAATTAATATACATTTAATTAACCTCCTTATCTTCCCTTAATGTCTTAGGTTCACATGTAAAGGGTGTGTGGAGAGAGGAACATAGGAAGGTGGCACTCAGGTTGTCTACATACTAATTTTGACAAATTATTTTCCTAAGGATCATTCATAGAGGTTAGACCCCAATGCAAACCAATCCTTTATGGATCATTATACCATAGGGAGACTTAAACTTCCATAAGATATTTGGCCTTGATCATCTATGCAGTGAAGTTGGTGAGCATTTGAAGGTGATATTTGAATTGATTGTGTATAGGGTAAGTGGCTCGAACAGGGTTGGAAGACACCTTGACTATTTTACTCACTTATTTTAACTTGAATACTCCTTTTAAAGTCTTAAATATCTTCCTAAACCTCTCATTAACCATCCAACTCATTGAAATAGCTTAGAGGAAACTTAAGATAGCAATAGGATCTTTGAGTAGGCTTGTATGACTATTTGCATTGGCCTATCTCTAAGGCAATTGACTATAAATTTGAATGATATATCTTTTAGATGTAGTTTTAGGGAATTAGACATTATTTTACACTAAAAAAACCTTTTTTGGGTCCTAAACTATTTATAGACGCTTCAAGACATAGATTCATTCATCTATCCTCCAAACTGACTATCAAAGATAAGGCTTGGTCTGAGAAAAAATAGTGGGTATACCCACTATTTTTATTTCCCAAATGAGAGCACGGATTCCTTTTACCAGTGATAATGACTATTCATACCAATTTTTAAGGCTTGGTTATGCCTACAAGTATCTCAAACCATCCATTTTGGATCAGACTGGTAGTGAACTAGATATCGACTATATGTTTGAATATGAAAATTCTAAGTGTGATCATTTATATTATTACATGATGTGTTTTTGATAAGGAGGTGTCCATAATGTGCCTCAAATATATTATCATGCTTAGATGATGATTTTACAATGTTTTTTTAATTTTTATAACTCCCCATACTCAGGTTTAGGGCTCATGTTTGAGTATGCCTATGTGTTTCAAGCCTGTGTAGATGCTCATATGCCTTCTCAAAGGTGATAAACATAAAGTTTTCATTCTCATTCAAAATTAACCCTAATAGTATTTTAATGAGTGTTTATTTTTTATCATAAGTAAGGTATGGTTCCTCATATGCATCAAATTTACTATAGGTGTACACTCATATATGTTAATTATGTGTAGGGGTTTGAGGTAATTGGGGATGAATTGATAGACTAAACACTATCATAATATCTTTATTCCTTACTTTAATCCTTATTATTCAACTTTTATGGATCTATGTCCTTATTAACCCTAATCATCTCATTATAATCTTATGTTCTTATTTAGGGTTTGGGGATCAAGAACCTAATCTAACCCTAAAGGTTTGTAAGTGTGTCTTCTTCATGTTTTTTGAGTTGAACCTCCATTGAATATCCTTAGGATATATCCATTAGTGTCTCCTCAACTATATTCATATGCCAAGCCTAGGCTATTTAAGTTGGATATAGGTGATGGTTTGGCTTAGTATGGGATAGTTTTTTTGAACTTTGGGGTCTTCAAACTTCTCCAAAAACTATATTTACACTTGGGGGATACATATACAGCCATGAGAACATCTGGAGGAGACCTATCTCACACAAACTTGTTAAACTTGGTGAAAACACCTAATTTTTACCTAAAAATACCACATTTGCCTTGGATATTGATGGAAGATAGATGCCAAGTGCCTGTATAGCTGGTACATATATGTATAGACCTATAATGATGTTCAATTACCTTATTTTTCCTAAAATGTGACATTTCATGCAAAATATTCCTCTTGAATACCATAAAAAGGTAATAAAACACAAACAAGGTGAGATACACATTATAATTTTGACTCATCCACCATTTTGGGGAGTGGTACGAGCTATAAGAGGGTTAATATAACTTTAAAAACACATGACATGACCAATATGACCCTTTTCACCACTTTAAACCTTATTAATCAACTTTCATAAATGCCTAGAATATCAATAGGTTTTAAATGAAATTTACCTTAGATTTTTCAAATGAGCCTAAAATAATTCTAATAAGTGTAAAATGGCCACTTGGAGGATATCTCAAGGCATTAAAAGACTATAAAACCTATGAAAAGATCAATTTTTTGAATATAGGGGTGACCATTTCTACCTAGGAGTAAAAATTAGTAGTGACTCCTTGAGGTGACCAGCCTGTTGGTCAAGAGAACCTAGCCACCTCATTAGTTAAGATGACATGATGACTTAAACAAGGTAATATGAATTCAGGACCACTTGGATTGCAAAACTAATTTGCACCAAGGATACTTCTTGGAATTATAGAAAAAACAAGACACACAAAGAAATAACAAAGAAACAACACCTAGATCTAAGAAGCACACCTAACATCTAGGAATAAACAAGGCAAATAACTAATGTAATAATACAACTACCTACAAATTATGTGACACACTTATTAAACTAGATAAAAAATTACTAAAAAAACTCACCTACAGTTG
Organism: Torreya grandis; assembly: GCA_037957365.1. Lineage (NCBI taxonomy): Eukaryota > Viridiplantae > Streptophyta > Pinopsida > Cupressales > Taxaceae > Torreya > Torreya grandis. Next base: position 3,247,275 of record JARHVA010001012.1, read on the forward strand.
ACTTCTTTGCCCCAAGATCAAATGGAAACCTTTCTTGATCACTATTGTACCATGATGTGTGGTTCCATGGGCTGATTTGGGTCTAATCAGATTTTGATGACTATATGACAATCTCCACCTAAAATTGGGAGCATTTTCATTTTCATGGCTTCTTATGGAATCATATATACTTATTTTATCTATATCTATGTGCATGAGTTTATTGGGTGAGTCAAACAACTAATCATAATCATTTGAAATTTGCCTTCTTTGTATGAGTAGTGTTAATTCTACCTTAGTTATGAGTTATATCTGATTTTGCCCATTATACCTAGAGGAGTTAGTTGTGCCATAGTATCCTCAACAACATCCTTCTCAAGTTCTTCATGTTGTTGATATGGAGTGTCTAAACTCAAGAAAAAGTCTTATAAATCCCCCCAAAAATACATTTCGTCATGGTCAATGGAAAAAAAATGTGGTTCACTTCTATCTTTACCATTTTATTATGAAACCCCATCTCGATCACTTATTTCCAATTCTTGGATAGGTTCATAACAATGTTATTGAGCTAATACATATTTATGATCTTCCTCTTCAATGGATAAAGGTATATCCTTAGCCCATTCAATAAATAGTTCTTCTAGTATTGGTATCTCTTGACTCACATTTCCCTCTTCACTTGGGTCATTTGTATGTTGTCCTATTCCACTATCCAATTTTACCTCACTAGGTTGTTCTATTTCATTCAATAACACACAATATAAGTGTTTCCAAGGGTCATCATCCTAACTTAAAGAGTTTTTAGTTTCAATAATAACCTTATGAAGGTTGTCTTATTTATTGTCTCCTAGGGAAGGAGTTCCTTGTGTCTCATCTACATCAACTATAACATCTTTGGATTATAGCTTCACCACATAATCTAAGTTCTCTTCACATTCAACTTCTATTATTTTAGGATGGATAGGGATTCCAATAATAATTTCTTATTCATATACACTTTATATTTCATCTTCAAGGTGATCTTGAGACCCTAATACAACTACCTCATGGTTAATTTCTTAAAGGACTACCCTTCAATTTATCAACCTTGATAGATTATTTATCATGCTTGGATGCTCAAAATTTGATCTTAATTTACTTTGTTCCTCTTCAACATAGGATAGGGTGGGTGAGAGATATATTTCATTAGATTTCATAATCTTTATAGTATCACACTTGGAGACCACACCCTAATTGTTTTAATCTTTAGTTGTCTTACCAAATTCAAATACACTTTTTTTCTCATGAGATTCTACAACATGAAGGGTTGATGGGGAGTTCGGATAACATGATACATCTCTTAGACAAGACTTCATACCTTCCCTCTCTTCAGGACACTCCCTTTTAAGGGAAGACATGACATAGTTTGGGTCTTTGACCCATGAAGGTTTCAAAGTTGGGGTCACTAAAAATTATTGAGAAAGCATAAGATCTTGGAAGGAATCTTGAATACAAGGATATTTCTTTGGATAAGGATGGTGAAGGAAATATGTACTTGATGTGGTTGGGGTGTAGGGATGAATATTAAATATAGAGACTGACTTAGACCTGATTTTGAATTCCACACCATACCCAAGTTTTTATACCATATGAGACAAGTCATTATACAAAAACCCCCCAACCTTATCCATAAAATCACTTCCCAAACATAATGCAAAATGAGTAACAAGTCTACCACAATGAGATTTTGTGCAATTGAAAGATTAGGGTACGCATGAAGGATGAGTTGAAGATTTTTCACAATACCAAATGTTTTCATAGGAGATCCATTATAATATAATTCAATGTTATAAATATATTCATACACCAAGTTCAAATTATCTACCACCAACTTACAGATAATTGAATGACTTGCCTTGTGATAAAGCAAATAATTGTGAACTAAGAAGTATCTAATGATTATAGAGGTAAGAAAAGGAGATGGAGTAATAACCTTGTCTATTTGTTGTTGGTTTATAGGGGTAATTTGATGATGGATAAGGTTTTGACATTCAACCTCTTTTTTTTACCTAAGATATTCCTACAACTTATCTCTATCCTTCTTTAGTTTCTCAATCTCTAATTGTAGATGATCATTATTTAGTATAGGCTGACTGTAAGGAATATAAGGTTGGTATCATGATTTTTCATGAGGACAATAATGTTTCCATGGAGGTGGAGGATATTTAAAATAAGGTGGATAGTACTGGTAGTTAGGAGGTCCATTGTAAGGCTAATAATGGTTAGCATAGGGTTGATAGGGGTCATGGTAGGGATGATAGGGAGGTGAATGACAAGGATTTTCCTTATAAGCTACCATAACTCCTTATCTAACATGTGCACAATAATCTTGAATGAATAAAAAACTTCCTTACCTATACAATAATGGTTTTATGGTGTCTCTAAGCTTGAAAATTGACTACAATCTGCTAATGTGTTACTTGAAGCTCTTTAAGATGACTGCAGATTTTTTGAGTGTCCTTAGCTTCTATAAGTCCTCCAAGGTTGTTAAGACATGATTCAAGTCACTTTAAATCTGGTCCCGTTGGGAATTCCAAAACTATTAGGTAACTAGGTTGCACCCTTCGTGAGGAAGACTATTCACATCCACTTCAAACCTAGGCTAACATTGAAATGACTTATAGGCTGTGGGCTACCTAAAATGTAAGTCAAACCTTTAGATTTTTATTGGGCTAACTCCCTTGATTTTTAACTTATATTCTCTCTTTAATACCTACTTTATGGTGATGAAAAGAGTAAAATATTACATAAAGGGAAACCTACACTAAATCATGGTGATGTACCTAAAAGATCTTCCATCCACTCACTCAACTTGAACTCTTAACACACTAATGGACTAAAAAAAACTAAAAAATCATCATAATGAGTCTTATGCATAAATGTTTAATGTGGAGTTTATAAAAGGTGAATAGAATGCAAAGGTTATGACCATCAGGCCTACTTGAAAACTCTTGTCAATCATGTCACACTTAAAAACCCAATCACCCACACTTTTACACTCCATATAACCTACTTAGAACACCTTATTAACATCTAAGTGAATAAATACTTACAAGGGAAAGAAAATAATCATATTTTAATATCAAAACAAGTATGTATACATAATATTCCATCATGAAAGACCTACAAAATTTTACTGATCAATCCAAGTAGGTGTGCAAGAACAAGCACTGGTAGAGTTTCGTCATACTAGCCTGAGGGATATAATACAAGGCCATAAGGCCAAGATAAATAGAAGAAGATAAGAAAAATATATATATTTTGGCATGGAGGGGAGAAGAAGAGATCTTAAATGACCAAATTCCACTCAATCCTATAGTTACATAAAATTTCTTCAGCTCTTCCATGCATTGGTCTTCTTTAATGGCTCCCTTTGGCATTGGAGTGAGGTGATGGGGTTGAGTCAGCTTTATTTATCATATCAAAGTCTTGAACATTCTTAAAATTTTCCACTACTTTTCCCAATGGTATTTACATGGCATACACGGGTGTGCTTAGGCCTCTTAAGAGGCATTAAGCAACCCAATAGTCCTTGTGCATGTGCCATCTTTAAAACTACCTCCACCTTCATAATGGATATTTAAAATTCATTTTACCCATTAAAACCATCATTTAATAGGAATTATACCATGTATTAACTCTCTTCATAATCTTTCTACTCCCACCTTCAGTCTTCTTGTTGACCAAATAATCCAATCAAACCTATTAGGTCTACTTACCTTACTATGTGAGAGTTGACTGACATGAAACCTATAATATACCATAAATAACCTATGTATGGATGATTACTATGCCTAAAACAACATCATAAATCATGATATAGGCTTATATAAGCATAGGTACTTGAAATTTCACTTCTCTTAGTTGACTAGACCACCTTCCTCTTAGAATTTATAGATTAGTAGTTTGGAAATGAGTTATAGAGGAATTTTCAAATCAAATATTGGTAATTTTATGACTTGAGGAGTTGAATCAAGTCCCAAACCATCCATTTTAAGTATTTAAATCATTATAAACTATCTTTCACTCTTCATTACTCTCATTTCCTTAGAAAAGTATAGTTTTATGAGCATTTTGTACAAATTCCATACAAATAAAACCCATGAATAGGTTATAATCTAAGTTATATTGACATTTTAGGTGTTTTTTGGACCATTTCAAGGTTTTAGGATTCTAATATATCAAGATTTCTAAAATTAGGTCAACCTAGGGTTTTAGAGAGGTTTATGAGTACTTAAGAGTCTTAGTGATAGTTCATAGTGTACAGATGCTCAAGTAAGTAAAAAAATTCCATGAATATATATTGCATTAACCTTATCATATTTTTTTAATGGCTGAGGTTCCCATGCAAAGGGTGTGTGGAGAGAGGAGCATAGGAAGCTAGCACTCAAGTTGTTTGCAGACCAATTTTGACATGTTATTTTCTTAAGGATCATTCATAGAGGTTAGACCCCAAATTATAACAAATACTTCATGTATAATTATCCCATATTGATACTTAAACTTCCCTAAGATCTTTGTTCCTGATCATCTATGTGGTGAAGTGGGCAAGCATTTGAAGGTGAGATTTGAATTGATTGTGTATAGGATAAGTGGCATGAATAGGGTTTGAAGACACCTAGACCATTTTATTCACTTATTTAAACTTTAATCCTCCATATCAAGTCTTAAATATATTCATACACTTATCATTAACCATCCAACTTATTGAAAGATCTTGGAAGAAACTTAAGATGGTAGTAGGGTCTGTGAGCAGGTTTGTGTGATTGTCTACATTGGCCTATCTCTAAGGCACTTGATTATAGATTTGAATAATAGACACCTTAAAGGTGGCTTGAGGACCTTAAAAATCATGTTTTACTTAAAAAAAAACCTTTTTTGGGTCCCAAACTATCTACATACCCTTTAAGACATAGATTCATTCATTTATCCCCTAAAGTGACTGTCATAGACAGGGCTTGGTCTAAGATAAAATAGTGGGTATACCCATTATTTTTCTTTCCCAAATGAGATTATATATTCCTTTTACCAAAGATAATTATCATTCATACCAGTTTTGAAGGTCTAGTTGTGCCTATAGGTGTCTCAAACCATCCATTTTGGCTCCGAATGGCAGTGAACTACCTATTGATTGTATGTTTGAATATGAAAATTTTGAGTATGATCCTTTCTATTATTTCATGATGTGTTTTTTATAAGTATGTTTCCATCATGTGACTCAAATATATTATCACTCTTAGATGAAGATTTTCTAATGTTTTTTTCTTTTCATAACACCCCCTACTCAGGCTTAGGGCTCATGTCTGAGTATGCCTATATGTTCCAAGTTTGTGTAGATGTTCCTTTACCTTCTAAGAGGTGACAACCATAAATTTTGAATTCTCATTAAACATGAACCCTAATAATATTTTCATGAATGTTACCTTTTTACCATAAGTAAGGTATGGTTACTCATATGCATCAACTTATTGTAGGTGTATATTCATATATGTTAACTATGTGTAGTGGTCTAAGGTAATCAAGGGTGATTTTTTGGACTAAAAACCATCAAAACATATTTATTTATAACTTTAATCCTTATTTATCAACTTTTTTTTTCTATGTTCTGATCAACCTAAACATCTGAATATACTCTTATGTTCTTATTTAGGGTTTGGGGATCAAGCACCTAATCTAACCCTAGAGGTATTTAAGTGTGGTTTCTTGATTTTTTCTATGTCCAACCTCCATTGAATATCATTAGGACATATCCATTATTATCTCCTCAAATTTATTCATATGACAAGCTTATACCAATTAAGGTGGAGGTAGGTGATGGTTTAGTTTAGTATGGGATAGGTTTTTTGTACTTTGGGGTCTTGAAACTTATCCATAATCTGTATATGCACTTAGGGGATACACATATAGCCATGAGATAATCTAGAAGAGACTTGAATCACACAAACCTATATAGACCTGGTGAAAACACCTAATTTTGGCCTAAAACCACCATATTTGCCTTGTATATTGATGGAAAATGGATGATAAGTGCATCTATAGTTGGTACATGTGTTTGTGGACTTGACATGATGTCTCAAGCACCTTATTTTCAATGAAATATTATATTTCATGTAGAAATTCCTCTTAAATGTGATAAAAATCAATAAAACACATATAAGGTGAGATAAACATTATAATTTTGACTCTTCCACCCTTTTAGGGAGTGGTACCATCTATAACAGGAGATATAACTTCAACATCACATGACATGACCAATATGACCCTCTGCACCACTTTAAACCTTCTTAATCAAATTTTAGAAATGCCTAGAATAACACTAGGTTTCAAATTGGATTTACCTTAAATTTTCCAAATGAACCTTAACTAATGTTAATAAGGTTAAAATGGCCACTTAAAGGATAGCTCAAGGCATTAAAAGACTAGAAAACTTATAACAAGGTCACTTTTTTGAATATAGGGGTGACCATTTTGACCTATGGGTAAAAATTGGTCAACAATAAGGTCATGAAGAGATGGACCTATATAGCCATATAACCTCCTAAGAAAGTAAGTGACCACCAACATGAGATCATCTAGACCTACTGTGCAAAGGCCCTTAAAGATCACCATGTATAGACCACCCTAAGCATACAAAATGATATGAATAATTAGGTGGATATCTCAAGGAGGTGGATGATAATTTTAAAGAGTCATAGAGGTTTCAAGTAGTTACAAAACACTCTACTCTCTCAGAAGCTTGTCCCATAGACCCCTATACATAGTCAATGTATACAAATTAGTACCTACAACACTATTGACATTTCTTGAGATCTACATCCTACCTAGATTAAGAGAAAATATATATACATAAAGAGGTAAGATTAAAATTGAGGAAGGGGATAAAACATGGTCATCACCCCACCAAAGGCAAAAGATACTGAACCCAAACCTAAGGGTTACACAGGTCTGATTATACATAAGATCTAGTCTAAGGAGGTGAAGATATGTAGAAGAAAGGGGTGATGAAAAACTTGTATCTAAGGGTGTTAAAAAATATAAATGCACATCAACATTTAAAAAAAAGGTAGACAAATCCCTACTCATACCCCCTAATACAATCAAGTACCTAGACTTGCAGGGAGACCTATAACCAGTCATAGGAAAGTTATTGTTTTGAAGCCTCTATAGGTGTGATCAAGATTTTAGATTTGGTAAACTCCTTAGGGTGATAAAATTAGTGGATACATCCACTATTTTGTCTTAGACCTAGTCCAATTTTTTAGCAGTCAATTTTGAGATTATGTAGTTATTTGATGGTTAAAGGGAAAGATAGTTAAGCTAGAATTCATAAGTTGTTTTTGAGTCAATAAAAGGTTGTATTAAATGTCTTCAAATTCTCTCTAAGATAAATAAAATTCAATATTCAAGTCAAATAACCTTGAGGGCTAGCTAAAGGAGGTAGACCTTAGACCTAACATTAAACCCTACTAATATTTTGAGGCATATCCAGGTCTTTATATCACATTAATTGTCATGAAAAGGTGTGGAGAGATAATACACATCCTGAGATAAGTGTTTTTATTAGGTTAATATAATATACTTCTTGAATTGGTTATGGAATATTCCTTGGCTTACATAGTCTAGATAGTCAGTTCAAAGCACACACTCTAACATTCCTACCTTCACACACTTTTTATATATGATCCTAAGCTATTTAGGAAAGTTGAAAGGGGTAAATATAATAAATATTCATAAAAATAATTTTTGGTTTGGAGGTCCATACTTTATGAACCATCATTAAGATGGCAAGTTTTTGAAACCCTTCCTAAAACCCTAGAAGGTACCTAATGAAATAAATATTCCTAGGAGGGATAAAACCTAATGTATGTATCCTCATGAAGTGCTATTGAAAGTGTAATTGATGATATAATAATAAATTTATTCAATTCTTTTAGTGTTCTTGAGATTATAAATATTGAAAATATGGGTGTAGGGAAGCTGTAGATGATAGTATGTAGAAGTAGGGAATAATAGGGAGTAGTAACCTTGATTTTTCTCAATGTGTTTCATGTTTAAATAGGTATTTTGATTCTATTTTCCATTTATTAGATATAGGTATAAAATCCATGCATTTATAGTGTTATGTATCTTTTAAATATAATAAAATATGCTTAGGATGACCTTAGTAGGGTTTATATTTTGAAAATATATCCATTTGAGAAAGTTATGGTAACGGGCATTATAATCATGTTGGGGAGACTAATGTCTAGCTAGTAGGTGACTAGGCATGGGGGGCTAGGATCTATGAATGAAGGTCTGAGACTATGTTTTAACTGACTAAAGACACATGCCATCCACACAAAGATAGAAAAAGTGTAATAAAAGAATCTAGGTTAGGTCTAGGGCTAAGTTAGGAATAGGTTGTCTCAAGTACCAATCTTAGCACTCAAATACAACTTTTAGGTGATTACATTTCCCCCCCTTTATGCTAAAAATAAAACAAAGTGAAATGATCGATATAAATGAAAAATAAGTGTACCTAGACTTACCTAGGAAGTGAAGCTCATGAATTTGAGTCTAAGTATGTGAATCTAGGTCCATGTATGTGAAGTATAATCCAAATCATGACCTACAATGAAGCATGCATAAATCAATCCTTAAGAGATATCAAAATCAAGAGACTATGTTTAATAAATAAGTAACCAAGTAAAACTAAGTAAGAATATGGGAAACAGGAAAGGAACAAATACAACTCATTGGGTACATGAACCAATACATTAACCTAGTGATAACCTATGTGTGTGCATGTATATAGTGATAAAATCATTAAATATCTTGGATTGAGTTGATATCTTGGTCAATCTTCATGTGTGGTTGGCTCAAGTACTCAATCTAGTTTTGAATCCATCATTTCTCACCCCTACTTGGTGGATCATGACCTATGAATAACTTGGATTAGACTAAAAGCATGTCTAAAACTCTCATGTGGGTGGATCAAGATCTCAAGTAGGATATGAATCCATCATTACCCACCTGTGTGTAGTAGATTCATCCAAAACTAAACTACATAAACTACTATAAATATCTAACTAGATATAACTAACTATGTATGTTAACTCCACAACCACTCATGTATATTAGGAAGCTCTAGGCCACTCAAGAATGCCAGCCACTATAGATGGAGTAAGGAATGAAATTGATGACAACCTAATATGATGTGAAGTGTATATAGTGTAGAGAATGATAGGGATTTTTCCATTCCATCTAATCAACCTATGTGTAACTGAGCATATGGAAAGATTGTGTCATTCACATACCCCTAATCTAATATCTGAGTATATTAATTCTAGACTAAATTATAATAAATGTATCTAAGTATTTAAACTAAATATGGGAATGATCATGTTACGCACGATGCCCCCAATCTAAGAAATTGATATAAATATGAGATGAATTGGTTTGAATATGAGTAAAATATAAGCATAACTAACAAACCCATATTTGTGTTTATATAATCTTGTAATATACTTGATGTACTATTCTAGCTAATCTAAACTATCCTAAAACTAGGGATACTATATAGTAGTGCCATGTTTGAGATAGTTGTTTACCTAGGTAAGAATTGTCTTCAAAATAAATAGCACTAGAAAATGTGTTAACTAGAACATATATGATAATTGCATGATAATTCAATATAGTATTCAAACATAACATCAGAATGTAAAATAATATCAGCATAAGTATGTAATGTAACATGTATGTTGTGTCTATAATTATACATGGGTTTCAAGATATATGTAATCAGGGTATATAACAACAAATTTGAGTATCTACCTAGGGGGATGGAACATGATGTCCATCACAACACCCAAGTAGGAAAGGTAGATACATGAATTCCCTCACATCATTAAAAACTAGTGTGTGTAATAATCAAAGATAAGGGTCATGGTGCATACAAGAAATCATACATAAAAACACATGAGACACACAAAATAGGTCAAGTGGACAAAATACAAGGGACATTGGCACATGTCACTAAATCTAATAAAATAATATATACAAGGACATGTTTAAATGTCCACATATGTATAAATAATCAAGTTGGATTAGATCCACATATAAGGACATGTTTAAATGTCTTCATATATAATCATGAAAACATAGACAAGGGACATGTGTAGATGTCCAAGGAATACATTAATAGAACTAATGTAGAGCCAAAAAGTAATGGCATATTCAAATGCCCCCAAAATAAAAGAAGCATAAAGAATATAATCAATTCTTAAAATCAAAAAGATATAAATGAAAGAATGTATGAATGTAATACACATCTATGTAAGAGATAGGATGTACATATGTTGGGTCTAAATTAGTGATTGCCAAAATAAAATATGAGTATGAGTAGTAATGATCAATATAAAGATATATAAATGTGAAAAATACAATGTAAATAATTTGAAGATAGAACCTAGTAATAGAAACTATGTATAAAGTACCCCCAAGTGGGTGGATGTATCAAATGAATAAACCTTTATCAGTTTAAATTCCCCCAGTGGGTAGATGATAGCAATTTTGGATCAATTTAGTGGACATGAGTCTTGCAATTAATCCACAATAACTCAATAATAATTAGTGAATCATGTATGTATGATAAAATTAACTATTCTAAGATAGCAATCATGTGTAGTGTTTGGAAAATATAAGAAATGTAATCATAGAAATGCATATAATCTATACATTTTGCATTTTTTGAGTAATTTTTTTATGTTTTATTATGTAGCATTATTTTTTTATTTTATGGATATAAGTAATTTACAAGTAAATGAAAATAAACTATGTACAAGGAGAAAGAGAGAAGAAGGTATGTACAGAGGGGTATGAACCATAATAACTAATGAGTCTCATAGGAGACTCACTATCACTCTGATCTATGTCAAATAAAGGAACTATGATCATGTATGTTGTGTGAAAGGGAAAATATGATCCCATTATTTATTATACTAAGTAATATGTATTTAAATTTACCTCTATAGTGGTACTATGAATTAACAACATTGAATATGATTCTATGTGAACTATAGGGGTCTTAGGAACTCATATGGTAGAGGAAGATATAGGTGACATACGTGCCATTTATTGAGAACCCTTAAAACCCAATAATATTGATCTTGGCATAAATTGAGTGGAGGAATGTCATAAAAAATCTATGACATATCTATGATTCATGGGTCTCTCTAATAATGGTCTCCATGGGAGAGTATGCATACGTGTCAATACAATAAGAGTAGACTTTGCCTAATTTGGTGACTCTACTAAACTATATGATGTATGCAGAGGAACTATAATCAAATTTATAACTAATAATTTTGAAATATCTGGTAATAGTGATGGAACTATGATTGATGACTATGTTAGAACTTCCTATGGGATGGGTAGAGGATTATCATATGGGAGATCCTCAAATTTAACCATCTAATTTGAGTGTACATACTTTGGACATATATGTATTGTAGATAAGATGGATCAAATATACTATAACCATGGCCTACCCAATAATATATCAAATGTGCCTATTCTAGTTATGACTAAGAATTGAGTGGCTATATGTATTAGTCCAACCTATAATGGAAGCACAATCTCATTAATAGAGCTTTGAATGTGACCACTAAAACCACTAATGAATGTGTTTGTGGAGAAAATATCCTACTTTGAGTACCCCAAATGTTTAAAAATTTTCATATTTCACATGCTAATTCTTAACTCCTTATACACCATAACACTCTAGATAAGATTATGATCTATGTAAGCTCTTATAAAGAGTGCATGTAAATCTGTATAATCATCAACAATCTCGTAATATAATAATGTGACAAGAAGTCTAGGTGGATTTATAGTATGGTACATTATAATGATGTTATGCAATGGGTATGCCTCCTTTATAATAGTATGATATGAAGCTAGTGGTGGATGTGCCTAATCTATGTAGTCAACCCATGATGCACTCCCTACCTCACTCATTATGTGCTTTGGAAATGGATTTGAGAATATATTTAATGTTATAGCTTCTATTTATTGTTCTTTTTTTGCCTCTATGGTTGTGCCCACATCAACAATATTAGCCTTAATTATATATTATATCCTATGCTTTAGGATTATGCATCTGTTTATTGTATGGCCTAGTGCCTTGTGATACTCACAAAATGCATGAGAATCATAATTATTTTGAAGAGGCTGTGCCCTATAAAACTCTTTAATTGGAGTGAGAGATATGATATTGCATTACAAGAGATGTTTTAAAACCCATGTTGGTGAATCTCTAAGGTCAGTAAAGAGTCAACATTAAGGAATGCATAAAACCAATATAGGAGATGGATCAAAAATTACATTAACTGTGGCCTTTTTATCACTCTTATTCATAATGGTCCTTCCATTATATGTAGGCTTATTTTAACTCTTAATAGTTGATTCTAATCCATTGATATAATTTATTTTGCCCATTTATGAAAGCTTAACCTCTCTTTATTTTACTATGTGGCATAAATATGTGAATGTGGGAAATATCTTGAACAACATAGTTGCATTTAATGTTGGTAAAAGGATTTGTTTAAATATGTCCTAACTCTTTATCTACCATGGGGCTAGTTAATTTGTCTAATATAGTTTTCTATCATACAACATAATATCTGATAGGCTTGTTTAACTTTCATTTCAATTGTGCCACTTCGGCATATGATATCTTATCATTGATATTCATGGAAAAATGTGATAAAAACATGTTTTCCAAAGGATTCAATGTTGTGATAGATTGATTTGGTAAATCATATAACCAATTTAGGGCATATAAGTTTAAACTACATGTAAATAACTTTGTGATAAGCTAATCATTGGACACGTATTCCAAACATGTTATGTGAAAGTCTTTGAAATGATGCTCTAGGTCACCCTTTCTATATTATAATGTAAGATTAGCTGCCATGAAATTGGTTGGCAAAGGAATTACTGCTATGTGATGTGATAAGGGTGTATGTAAGAAAATATTAGAATCCAAGGCATGTGATGGCATAGTTTCTCCTTTATCAAAATGTAACACCTTAGCCTACAAAGTGTGGATCTCATGCATAAGGTATTATAAATTATGAGTGGAGAAACTATCCATAAGAGGTTTAGCTATCATTGAAGGTTATTGAAATAAAATATTAAGTTATGCTAGCTAAGTTGGCCCTACTATAGGTGCAACAACTTTATTAGCTAGGGGAGTTGAAGATTTATAATTATTTGTTTTTTTGGATTTATTCTTGAAGAATATTAATGAATTAATCTTGTATATCTATATGTTTGGACATAACATCTTGTAATTGTCGCTTATCGATCTCATCAAAATTGTTTATGAATTCTACCATTGTAGTTTGGAAGGTAGGAAAATAAGTTTTTGTATATTTTGAACCTTTTGAGAATTTAAATCTAAGAAATATTGTAAAAATAATTATGAAAGAAAATATGATATTTTATAACTAAAATATGAGTATAAATATAAAAAATATACAAACCCTAAAAGCATATAAGGTTAGGGTTTTTTAAAATAGGTTGTTTTGAAAAAAAATATATTATATTTAACTAAATGACACATTAATGTGAGATTGATTTAATGAGATATTTTATGCCCAAAAATTATAAAAATAAAAGTTTGTAACCCTAATTTAGTGCACAAAAATTTAGAGAAGGCAAATTAGGGTTTTAATCAATATTCATATTAAGTCGAGCTCACCAAATGTTTTAAAATTTTAGGGTTGTGATAATGTAAATCCTATGTTTGATTAAAGGGATGAGTAGTCTAAATTATTGAAATACTATTCAAAAAATAAACACTATTTTTTTTTATAGATTTTGACTTGCTTTGACTTTCTAATAATAGTAATAAATATGTGTAAATAAAGACTTATATAGAAAACACCTAAAGTGGAATATATGAGTGCTAAAAACTAGTATACAAATAGGTTTGAGTGTCATCAATAGGATCCATATGTCATATCTTCTTCTTGATAAAGGTGACACACTTGGAAAATAGTACCATGTGGCTTTAGTGTTTTGAAAATGGCACTAGTGTCCTTTGTGTTGGATTATTCCTAAATTATGGACTCACCTACACCAATGTTTTTGGGTTATGTTTCTACACATGAATTTTAAAACTCTGTATTGTGTCTTTAATAGTTAATCTATGATGCAAACCATAATTATCCTTGCAAGTAAGGTATGAGTTGAACATATGTGTTTATTAATAGAATAGGCTAGACATCCTTAACACCCTATTATGAAGAGAGTTCACTACATACCAATAATTTAAGGAGGGTTCAATCCTAATGTAATTCTCTCCACCTAAGTACTGGTGCAAGTGTAAGTGATTCTATAATGATAGTTGTCTTGAATACCTTGAGTGTGATTGAGATTGGAAATCTTAAAAATTTAGGCTTAGTGTAGCCGTAGATGATAGTATGCAAAAGTAAGGATTAATATAGATTAATAAACTTTATTTTTATTAACTTCTTTCATGTTTGAATAGGTTTTTTGCATCTATTTTCCATCTAGTGGATATGGGTCTAAAATTCATGTATTTATAGTGTTCTATAACTTTTGTGGATAATAAAAAATGCTTAGGCTAACCATAAGAGGGTTTATCTTTTGAAAATATATCCATTCAGGAAATTTAGGGTAAAGGACATTAGAACCATGTTAGGTACACTAATCTCATGTGGATCTAGTGTATTTAATGTGGTGCTAATTTCCAACTACTAGGTTGCTAGGCACAAGGGGCCAAGATCTAGAAATGAATGTCTAAGACTATGTTTTAGCTAACTAGGGACACCTGTGGTCTCCATAAAAGCTGGAAAAGTGTGATAAAATGATATAGGATATGTCTAGGCCTAATCTAGTAATAGGTTGTCTTAAGTAGCACTCTTATCACTCAAATATTAGTTATAGGTGATTCCACTTAGCATCTTTATTAGTTAGCCTAGGCTGATATAATTGAAGGAGAAATGGTGGTGGAAGCCATGAGGAATAACTAGGGAAGTTTATAGACCACTAAAGGTGTCACTAAAAAAGTTTGGGCCACTTGAGTTGTGCATGTAGGTAAACTTATTATATGATCTATAACCACACTAATTAAATTCAAGAATATCATGGGTACCTAGGTCTATAGAATGACCAATGGGGGAACTAATGGGGTACCAAGTGAAATGGATGGGATATATGGAAAAGAGGAGGTGAGGAAGTTGGGTAAGATTGAATCCAAAAGAGTTTGGGTGAATTATCGATAGGGTGAAATGGGGAACAAGGGATGCTTCACCTAAGTGGATGGATTGAGAGTATGAAAAGTAGGTGGTACCATGAGAGGTTGATGGAAGGTGGAGGGATATGGGTAAGGGACTTGTGATATTGTCAGCTACTAGTCTCAACATGGACTATTTTTTAAGATACTACGAGTATCAACCTTAAGGTCTATGTGGCATGAGTTCTAGTCATTTGAACTTGAGCCACTTGGTAATGGGTGACATAGGTTTGAATTTATTAGGTCAATATACTAAAATTAGAATAGGTGGCATAGGAGATGATGTTTGAGCTACTCAAATTAGAAGAGGTGGTGGAGGAGCCTATGGAAGAGCTAATAGAAATGGACTAGGTGGTGGAGGATCAAGGGTCAAGGTTCAAGAGTAACTCTAGGAGGAGAAGATGTTAGGAATCCTTGTAAAATCCTCATGAAGATATATAAAGGAGTCACATTGACATCATGTAAATGTTGAGCCATATTGGAAGGGGTAATAGATGGCTTGGGTTAAAACTTTCCCTTTATTATTTATGTAGGCCTCAATCTAAGTGACCACCTCTTGGTCATTGGCCAAATTTAGGTAGATCTCATCATCCTCCTTAGGATGGTGGCCATAATTGAGGTTAAAAATCCAAATATTTCTCTAAATGTGCTTTGATGATGCCATACAAGTCCTAATCTTGGCACTCAGCTCTACCCAAGGTAAAATAGTATCTCCTTGATACCATATTCTATAGAGGGGGAACTCATAGTACACATGGTGCTTAATAGTAATTAGGAGAGGTGGGTAGGCCTTCTACTATAAATTTATGCAATTCTTGAAGAAACCCTCCACCAATTGATACATAGATTTTTTCTCCACTATATTGTCTAGGAGCTTATAGGGAAAATGAAGGGGCTCCATGAGAATGATTGTGACTTGAATAATGGTATTCTACCTATAATAATAATAGTCACTAATGGGTTAAAGGGAATATCTTATTTATTTTGATAGCAAAGGCATGGGTACTTCATTGATGGAATTATAAACCATTGGGTAGAATGAATCATAAATTTCCATAATATTATTCTAATAGTGGTCACCATATAGGTTATAAAAGACTATATGGACCATCAAGTGTTTGGGAATCCATGTAGGAAAGGTAGACAACTTGAAGGTGACTATACCTTAAACTATATCCATTAGATAACTCATCATATAGAAATCACTACATATTTATTCATCACACATCACCTTGATCATGTTAAAGTTAATTGTCCCCTAGGTCAAGGATATGATCACCATGGAGAATCATTTGGAGCAGGGGAACCCATAGGATGTTTACATGTACATAGTTACTATCTTTGAACATTAAGTCAAGTAGGGACATCCCAATGCATATTCCTTATTTGAAAGTGTTGATTATATAGGTATTTACTCACATATTATTAAACTAGCTTATATCAAGGTTCTTGACCTTGTCCCTTAGTATGTCATGGATTGGGTATGTACTTGTCAAAATGGTCACTATGGTCGAATAATAATAAAATGGTCACTATGGTAGTAAACCTTGAAAGTTATTCCTAAGATGTTGGTGATCTGATGTTTGTTTTTTGTAGAGCAGAGCATGTCATGGAAGCCATCTTCCACTTACATTGATGTGTGCCATAACCTATATAATAAGTTAGTAAAAGGGAAAACCTTAAGCTTAGATATGGATTTATGCAACCTAATCTTATTATAGGCCCAGAGGGCATCTTAAAATTCAACCTTGTCCTCATCATCACTACTATATTCTTTGGGAACCTGATCAATAGCCTTGAATATGTCAGTGTAGTACTTCAAACATGTCAATCAATCTAGGAATAAAGCGTATTGATATTTTGGCTTAGTTTTGTGGTTCAAAAATAAGGAAAGCATTATATTTAGGAGGGATCTTGGTCATATAGGTGAATTGAAAGTGGAAGACATAGAGGGCAATGGTTATTGTAGAAATCAATGAGTGAGTTTTGGGGAAATGGGAGTGATAATAGTTAATGATAATTTCATGAGGCACTTATTAAAGGGATCCACATATATATCCTATTTTAATGGAATTTGGTATCTCAACTGGCATGAACTCAAATTTTAATTGGTGGATCAATCCTCTCATTTATTTCATAATCTGCACATAAACTCAGAGATCATAATTACATGATGCCTACTAGATTTTTAAATTATGACACAATGTTTTAAATTATCTAATTAGGGCCCTATTTCCAACTCAATTAATGCCTAGAGAGTGGTAGGCACATGGACATATCATCATCAAGGCTTCAAATCACTAGAATATTCCATCTACATGATTAAAATTGTCAGGACACAATTTTAACTAATATTGAAGCTATCATGTATATAGATATATCATACAATAAAAAACTTCCATTGGAGTATTTAATCTTAGTAAATAGATGGAATATCATCAAAGTTATCATGTGGTAATAATATATCATATGTAACCATTTTAAGATATTAATAAATAATACATAAATTATCTTGAATCTTTGTGTAATATGTGAATTCATAGTTACATGAGTAGTTGTTTGATATTAAATTTATATTATTGTATTTGGCCTTAACAATGAATTGTAATTAAATGGAAATAATATTTTATATCTTATTTAAAATGGGATTGTGACTATTTTTACATGACATTAATAAGAATTTTATCAATTTATCACATTCTACATAAAAACAATTTGGAGAAGAGTTATATCCTAGAATAATATGAACACCACCTTCTAACCAATATTCAACAACACAAGAATGAGGGTTTCTTTAGTGGATTAATGTAAATATGTAGTATATAGTATTCCAATATTGTGTAGAATGGGCACATGCCCATTATAGATAAGATAAGATAAATATTAACATAAAAAATTCTAACCAATATTTTGTAACATAAAATTTTAGGGATTCTTCAATGGAGTACTAATAATATGCAGTTGATAATATACCAAAATTGTGTATAATGGGTACATACCCATTCTAAATAGGATAATAATAATATAAACATTTGAAATTCTAATCAATATTTTGTAACACAAGATTGGAGGGGTTCTTCAGTGGAATAATGCTAGTATGTAATTGATAGTACTCTAGTCTTGTGTAGAAAGGGCACATGCCCATTTCAAACAAGATAAGAATAATATGAACATCCAAAATTATAAACAATATTTTACAACATAAGCTTGGGGGAATTATTTAGTGGAATACTACAATTATGTAGTTGATAATATTCCAATCTTATGTAGAATGGGCACATCCCCATTCTAAACAAGATAAGAATGATATGAACATCCAATATTCTAACCAGTATTCTATAACACAAGCTTGGGGGGATTATTCAATGGAGTACCACAAGTATTCAATTTGATAGTGTATTTTAATCTTGTGTAGAATGGGCACATGCCAATTTTGAACAAGATAATAATAATATGAACATTCAAAATTCTAACCAATATTTTTTAACATAAGATTGACAGTATTATTTAGTGGAGTACTACTAGTATGTAATTTATAGTATTAAAATCTTGTGTAGAATGGACACATGCCCATTCTAAACAAGATAAGAATAATATGAACATTCAAAAGTCTAAACAATATTTTTATACATAAGATTATGGGGACTCTTCAGTGGAATCATGCTAGTAAGCAATTGATAATATTCCAATCTTGCATAAAATGGGTACATGCCCATTATTAAAAAGATAATAATGATATGAACATCAAAAATTCTAAACAATATTCTACAACAAAATCTTGGGGGGATTCTTCAATAGCATACTAACAGTATGCAACTGATAGTATTCTAATCTTGTGTAGAATGAGAACATGCACATTCTATAAAAGATAAGAATGATATGAACATCCAAAACTATAAACAATATTATATAACACAAGCTTGGGGGAATCTTTAGTTGAGTACATATAGTATACAATTTGATAGTGTATTCTAGACCTGTGGAGAATGGGAACATGCCCATTTTGAAAAAGATAAGAATAATATGAAAATCTAAAATTCTAACTAATATTATATTACACAAGCTTTAGGGGATACTATTGTGGCCAACACACCATGAAATAAGGAATAAAATTTCATTAACAAGAGTACTAAAAGATGTGTTTATTTATACATCAATAAGTGAGATTAAATCTCATAATCTTTAGGTGATTAAGATTTATAATGTAACTAATAACACATAGGAAATAACACACTTAACTAACATATACTACATGTCAATCAAAGGTTTAACTAAACCATGTGACATTTATTACATGTAGTCTAGGATAAATTAATTATTCTAACATTCCCCCCTTAATTGATCATAGCTTGAAGAGAAGAAGAGAGAGAATTTATGAATGCATCAAACTTATCACATGAAAGTGACTTCATGAAGACATCTATGTACTTATCTTAATTGGGGAAATATTGGAGCTATATGTTGTACTGTTAAACATGTTCATGTAAGAAATGAATCTAAACCTCTATGTTCTTGGCTCCCTCATGAAACACTAGATTGTGAACAAGATGTAAAACAATCTAATTTTCATAACATATAACTATAGGTTGAGTCTATGGAACTCCAAGTACTAAAATAATATGATGTATCCATATATCTTCACAAATAGCTCTTGATATAACAAAATATTCTACCTCTATAGAATATCTAGAAACATTATACTATTTTATACTTCCCCATGAAATTGGACCAAATCCTAGAAAGAACACAAATCCATAAGTGGATTTCATGTCATCAATATAAGACACATGATTTTCATCCATGTATCCTATCAATAAGAACTTATCACTTTTATTATACTCTAGTACATACTCAATTGTACCTCTGATGTATCTTAATACCCACTCTATTGCTTTTTAATATGTTACCTTTGGTTCTTGCATGAAGCATCAAAGATAGATGACATCATAGATAATATCTAACCTAGTATATGTGAAATGAATTAGACTCCCAATCAACTATAGATAGATATTTTCATTTATTTTTGGTGATGGATCTATATGAGATAACTAAATTCTTATCTCCATAGGTGTTGCAATAGGATTGCAATCCATCATCTTGAATTTTTCAAGCAATGTCTTGGTATAATTCATATATGAAAAAAAATGTGATATTCCTTATACCATACCTCAAAACTAAGACAATAGTTTAATATCCCAATATCTATGATGTCAAATGATTACTTGAGATAATTCTTAGTTGTATTGATCATCTTCATTGTGCTACCAATGATGACTAGATTGTTGACATAAAAAATCACTATAATAGCCTCCCTTATGTTGTTTGAGGTATAGGTTAGGATCATATGGACTCTTATTGAATCCATGTTGTATGAAATTTTTATCAATCATGATGTGCCATGCTTAGAGATCATGTTTTAGCATATAGAGAGACTTGATAATCCCACACACCTTTTGTTCTTGATCAGCTACCAAAAATACTTTAAGTTAAGTCATGTATACTTCCTCTTGTAAATATACATTGAGAAAGGAAATTTTTATTTCTATTTGATATACTTTATATCCAAAATATATATCCATAGAAAAAACCATTTTGATAGTCTTTATCTTAGTCATAGTATCAAAAAATCTATCATAGTCAATGCCTTATTTCTTTGTATACCCTTTTGTAACAAGCCTTGTCTTGTACGTATCAATACTACCATCTATTTTGTACTTGGTCTTAAAGACCCATTTTCAAACTATAGGATTCTACCTTGGTGGAATATCCACAAGCTACAAAGTGTTACCATTCATCAATGACTGATATTCTACATCCATGGAATCTTTCCAAGGTTTTGATTATAGGGCTTTTATTATTGTTAAGGGCTCATAATTTTCTTTATCAATACTCCTAAGGTCCATATTAACCTCTTATCGATCCATGATTCAA
Organism: Torreya grandis; assembly: GCA_037957365.1. Lineage (NCBI taxonomy): Eukaryota > Viridiplantae > Streptophyta > Pinopsida > Cupressales > Taxaceae > Torreya > Torreya grandis. The sequence goes on from JARHVA010001012.1 coordinate 3,268,528, forward strand.
GTCCTTGGTATTAAATTGTATGTATCTGGTACTCCATTCAAGTTAGCATATTGTATAATACTCATATAACACTTGGGCATATGCTGAACTATAGATGGTGGTTTTTGAAGTCCTATTTAACTATCTTTCTTTTCACCTTCACCATCACTTTCTGAAAAGATTTCAATATTTTTTATTGTATCATTTGATTGTGTATAATGTGGATTTATTCCATTATTTTCATCAATTACTACATCTCTATTGATTAGTTCCTTCCTTAATTATCAATCAAAGATATTGTACACTTTTGATTGTGCACTATATCCCACAAAAATACATTCTTATGTTTTCTTATCCAACTTCTTCCTTTTCTTCTTAGGAATATGAATGTATGCCTTGCAACCAAAAAAGAAAAGGTGTGTAACCTTTGGTTTATTCCTTGTCCAAGCTTCATATGGTGTGATTACATTAAGATTTTTGGTGGGTGACCTATTCAACAAGTAGACTACAGTGTGACAAGCTTCTCTCTAATATGTATTGGGAAATTTTGTATCCTCAACCATGCTATGAAACATTTACACAATGACCCTATTAAATTTTTCTAAAACTTCATTATATTAAGGTGAATATGGAATTATAAATTTATGATTAATTCCATTCACACTGAGATAGGCTAATAATTCTTTAATTGTGTATTCCCCCCTACAATCTAAGTGGAGGGTTTTGATTTTCCTTCTAGTTTCATTTTCAACCATGGCGTTGAATTCTTTGAAGACTTTAAAATATTAATCCTTATTATTTAATACCCACATTTTTTTTGATTAATCATCAACAAAAAGATGAAATTATTTATACCCTCTGATAGTGGGAGCAAAATGTCCACATAGATTAGTGTGCACCAAGTCTAAATTACCAGGTGATTGATATTCAGTCTTTCCAAAGGGAGCCCTTCATTATTTTACTTCTAAGAAATTGGTACATTTATCAAAATATTCCATGAGTTCGGTAAGACCAAAAACTATATCTTGTTTTCGTAATTCAACTAAATAACCATAACTCAAGTGACCATATATTCTAAGCCATAAATTTCCTAGTTTTGTATCTTTTACCACAAGTGCTTGATGATAATTTTGAAAAAATAAAGTTGAAACATTTTACCAATATTAGAATCTTTGGAAATAACTTTAAATTTCCTAGACTTTTCTTTAATGTGGAAAAATTTAGACCATTTTGGTGATCAAATTCAACCATGAGGTTATCGTCAAGTAGTTGATTAACAGATAATGGAATTTTTGTAAGTACTAGAACATAGGAAACATATGAAATGTTGAAATTTATGTTTCCAAGTTGAATTTTTACGTCACCACTACTTTTTACTATATATGAGGTATCATATCTAAGTTATACATTTCCATTTTATTCTATTTTTTTGAATGTAGAAAACCATTCTTTTCTCCCTATCATGTGTCTAGTTGCTCCTAAATCAACACACCAAATTGCACTTGGATAATTGGTAGAACCATGTTTTTGAGTAGATATTATTCCTCATTCCTCATTTGAATAAATATATTATTCAACAACATTTCCATGTTTTTTAGGCTCAAAAGTTTTCTTTTTCCATTTTTTTTTTTGGTTGCTTCTTTTCTATTTGTGGTGAATTATTGAAAGAACACTTCTTACATGATGAACCCTTTTGAAATGTGTTGTACCAACAATGGTTTAATTCATGTCCTTATCTACCATAAATTTGAAATGATATAGAAGAATGTGATTTGTTACCTTGTTGGTTTTGTTGATTATTTTGTTGTTGAAATTATTTTGTACCCTTCATGGGTTTCTTCCTCTTTTAATTTGATGCGAGTGCATGTTCATCATCTGATTCCTCTAAATTATGTAAAGTTTCCTCTTATTGTAACAAATTTACCAATACTTCAAAGGTTGATTTTTGTCTTATGACATTCAAAGTGGTCAAAAAGATCCTATATGCAAGGGGAAGTGATCTAAAGACTATAGGGACCAAAATATCATCTATCACTGCTTCACCCAAAGATTGAAGTGAAGCCCACAAAGTTACAACTCTTCTAATTAATTCCTCTACTTTTTCATTTGATTTGAGTTTGAGAGTGTATAGTTGGTTTTGAAGATGGAAGATTTTATTTTGATTCTTAGCTTCATAAACTATTTCAAGCCTATCCCAAACATCTTTTATAGTTATATTAATTTGTATATGAGGTTGTACCTCATCCAAAACTACAAACATGATTATTAACTTAGATTTTTTATTAGCATTGTCATATTTCTATTATTGATAAACATCTATTGAATGTCTAACCCAGGTTCCTTCTACAACTGACCAAATATCTTCAAACTCTAAATGTTTTTTCACTTTTGTTTTCTAAGTAACGTAGTTGTCACCATGAAGAAATTATTTCAGGGAGGACAAAATGAGGTCCAGAACTAGACATCATGAAATGCAAGTTTATGTATGATAAGAAGGTACAAGTGTGTTTTAAGTGTAGAAAAAATGTGAAGAAATAGAATTTTAAAATTCACACACATAATAAAATGCAAGTGCACATAAACACACAAAGGACATCAGACTCCACCAAAAATGTGTCTTGTAATGCAATGGAAAATTGAGGAATCTAGAGATCAATTTCAACTAAAAATACATCTAATAAGCCTAGAATATGATATATAATTAAAATAAATATATTTTATAACTATAAATATAATGTAAAACATACACTTTCAAAAATTATATCATGCAACTTGGAGTTACCCGTTAAATGTTATGGCATCTTAAATATCCAAAATAAATGAACTAGTTAGTTAAATTGGATAAAAACTAAAAATTATGGAAATATGGGTGAAAAAAGTATAAAAAATATCCTTCCCAATGTATATATAGAAAAAAAAATCCAAGATGAAATAAATAATCACCTTCTCAGGCTTTATGGATCAAAAGTTATGAGCTTTAAAAGAAAAGATCTTCAAAGATGGCATATAGTGGTGAAGGACAAGCCCTTAGGGGTTAAAAATACCCAACATGTGGTGATATGGTGTGAAAAAATGTTGAAAAATGTTGGTGGCATAATGGTGGTGTTATTTTTGGAAGTGGTGGATCTAGGTGGTGCTCCACCCAAAAAAATGACCCTACATCAAATGAAGACTTCTAAATTGCCCTCTACCTTCAAACTTTCACCACAGGTGCCTTGGTGCTCTATTTTTAGAAAACAAATAATTTTTGGAAATATCTCGATGAGATAAATATGGTGATATAATATTTTATAAAATATTATTAAAAAACATAAAAAAACTCCATTTTTCTACTATTCCTTACTTGTCTTGTAAAATAGAAACTTAAAAAAAAATAGTAGAACATCATGAGAAGCTCCAAAAATTATGATTTTTTTAAATTCATATTTTTCTAAGTAGAATTTATAAAAATTATAGGATAGGTTTCAAAAATTATATATTTTTTGATAAAATTAAAAAAATAAAAAAATGACCCTAAAAAAGATTAGATCTTATATGCCAAGCTAGGATTTAAGATTGGTAGATCTGCATGACAACTTTTTCCTTCCATAATTTGTCAAAGTTTCAACATGGGATGGTAGAAATTAGATCAACATGCCGATATCAAGGCTAGGATGAACTTATCTATTGATCTCTACCTTATATCCACCACTTTGAAACCTCCTTAGGATTACATGCTCTCATACCAAATGAAAGACAAAATTAAATTGTAACAAGAGCACTACAAGAGATTCTTATTTATACATCAATAAGTGAGATTAAATATCTTATTCTATAGTTAATTAAAACTCAAAGTGTAACTAGTCTCACATAGGAAATAACAAACTTAACTAACCTATGATAATGTCAATCAAAGGTGTAACTACACTATGTGACATTTATTACATATAGGTTAGGATAAATTAATTATCCTAACACACCCATTTTCATAAGAAATGGGGGAACTCTCTTTTGAAAATATCAAAACCAAATTCTTGGACCAATCACATTTTATTTATCTTTATCTCTGTCGAGTCTCTAAAATCCCAGGTCACCCTGATTATTTATTTTGCTCCTCGAGTAAACAATGTGGATTATAACCAATGAATCCAATAAGTAGACCTCAATGGGTTATGAAAGAGACCAAGGAAAATCCATTACGTATTCCATGATTAATATGGGTACTCTTTCCTTGAATGTTTAATGTGATAATTTTATAGGCTTGCCCTTACCTAGAGGTTTTTGGAGTCTTAGTCCTATTCCTATTGTATCTAACCCCAAAGTTCCACGTGGTATTATAGAGCCTAATTGGTAGCTAATTGAGTAATTAATTGATAATTTGTCCTTTTGATTTCACTTAGTCACTTTTATATGCTTTCTATAGGGTCTTAGATTTGTTAAAGTCTTGGCACTATATGGATTTTAGATATTCAATTTAGGGATAGTGAAAGGTTTCATAATAAGAGAGAGCCTTAAGGTTTATTATTAGAGGTGCCAATCTTCCAATCCTAATTTTTTTTTAAAACCTATGAGATATTGATGTAAATATGAGAGAACCACACATACCCAAGTCATACATAATTAGTGATCTAGCCAAAACTAGAATGGCCAGTCTTCCAGACCTAATAGATATGTCATATCCCAAGAGAGCCTAGTCCAACCAATGGATGCCACATCAACCAGTGCCAGAGTGGTCAGTCTCCTAATATTGAAAAAGTTTCCATAACCCAAGATAGCCTCACTAAATCAATAGATGAAATATTACCTAAAGGTCATTAGTGTTAGAATTTGACCAATGAAGATCTCTCCATTATCAAACTTATTAGTCTTCCAGTCTGACCAAGATGTCAAAACCTAGGAGATCTAGATGTATCATGGAATGACACATGCAATAAATTATATATTTATTAGGTGCTCCCCCATAAATCCCTTATGATGGATAGAATAAAGTATAGATATACCCATAGGAGATAATCAAAAGATGCCTCATGTCTCTAGTTGAAAACTCCTCTCCACCTAGAGATATAGGAATAAAGTGTTGAGCTAAACTTAGGTCTAGACTATTAATGTGAAGACCAGTCAGGATGTGACAAAGGAAAGCCTCATATCTCATATGAGACTAATATTATGAGTTGGTCATGTACCTACCCCTCTCTAGACATTAATGAAGTGAGGAACTAGACATGATTAGATAAGTTAAAAATGTCACAATACCTTTTCTAGATCTGGTAAGTGGCATGTAATCATATATTCCAAATTTAACTCTAGATTGGGAAATTAAGTTAAGGATTGAGCCACATGCTCAAATTTAAATACATGATAGATGAGATGATAAGTGACATTAATGTAGGGGGATGAATCCAGATTTCTATAAGTGTCCTAAGGATAGCTCATTAGTTGTTATATCTCTGAGATAGAAAATTTGGCCTCTTTGCTTTCTATTCCCAGCTTTTTTTACTCTTTATCTTCAATTCTAATATTTTCATTGAATTTCATCTTGTATAAATAACCAATTCCTATTTAAAACCCAAGACTGAGCCTAATTATAGGGATACTCTATTTCTAGATGGTTTGACTCAATTTAAACACTATAATGAATTAATCAAGGACATTGAAATGGTAGCCAAATAATCAATTACTAATGATGAAGTTAAGTTTGAAGACACCTTTTAATTATACTAAAAGTGTATCCTATACCAAGCCATGATGAATCATGAATTCCTCCCTTATGTTGACTTTTTTGATAAGTTACTCCTCATGATAGGTGGGTGTAGGATGATACTCATGATTGGATCTAATCAATTGGCTCCAATCACAAAATTTCCATCATATTGAATATGAATTACAAAAATTACTATAATATCCATGACCCCACTTTTTCTTATGACACAAAGGTAGTGAAGACCTGGACTAACATCTTCTAAATCTATCACATCTTTTAAGACCAGGTAGAGAACCTAGATGTTAAATGGGTTACTAAAGAATATGTTAATGCTTACATGGTACACACCTTCAAGGGAGGGGTTTAGATTGGCATGATCTTATTAAACTAGTTATATGAGGCCCCTGATTGCCTTCACATCAATGAATAGTGAGTACCCCTACTTCATACGATCTTAGATGGCTCCCAAGTCCTCGACTTGGGAGATGTGTTTAATTTCAACATCATCAAAGCCATAGTGTATGAATAGGTATGGGGACATTTATATATGATGAGTTATCTTGTAAACATTGTCTACAACATTATCACTTTCAATCCCTCTACCTTTCTTGCATGGGTTCTTAGTGGCCCTATAACCCATGTAGTTTTATATAAACTATATGGAAACCAATATAGAAAAAATATCTTAGACATTTATCAATTTTTATACCTAGTGGTGTACAATGAAATCAATGAGGCCCATATACCCCTTATATCACAATAAATTAGAGATTCACTATCTCCCACTAGGGACTATTAGTAATTTCAAGAAGACATAGTCATTTGGGTCATAGGTATCCTTAAGGAGCCTCTCCATTTACCATATCACATCTTGGATCATCTTTCAAAGCCCAAAATCACTTTTTAATTGATGGAAGGTGTTTTTAGATGATGTGCCAACCATCAACTAAAAGCCTTCCCACCTCTCCCAATCATCATCAAGCTTAATGTGTACGGCTCTTTCCCTCCATTATAAAATATGGTGGCTATTTAGGACTCTTTGACATTAGGCAAAGTTGATTCATAAGATTAGAACCTAAAGGGAATGATCTAAGTCCACTTAGATAATTAATAAACTCACCTTAACCTCATTTATGGATAATAAATTACACATGATGATGAGTTATATCTAAATGACATAGACAACCAAGAGGTGATTACGAGGATTGAAGATTGAAGGAAGGAGAAAAGGAAAAAAGGTCCATGTTTTTGGGTCCTCTTAGACCCCCTCTATATTTGATCAATATTTAGGTGATGTCACATAAATTCCCCTTTAAATTTATAGAATAATCCTCCAATATATCTTGTCACCTTCTCCTTCATGACCAATGTGTCCTCCCATAATGGATCCACCTCCTCTACCTCTAGTGGCTCAATCACATCGACCTTAGCTAAGTCAGACATAGGTGACTTAAAAATAATAAATATAATAAAAATCAATTCCACAATAATGCCTTGACCTTGAGCCACCTAGAATTTGAGGATTAATGTCATCATCAACTTAGAAATGAACTCGAGATAGGATCAATAGTAGGCACCTGTACAAATTTCTCCCATCACTCCCTCCTCTTTCTAGTTGCCCTTTATAACACCACCCCTTTTCCCTATAATTACACCTCTTCTACTCTTTGACAAAACATCCATGGCCTCCACTATTCCTAGCTAATTTTTATCTTCATTCCCATATACCACTTATATTTTATAGCTTAGAACTTTCTTTGTGCCCACACTAACCACCCCTACTAGCCATGCCTTAGATTCAAGTTCTAAAAAAGGCCTCATATTTACCAACCACCTTAGCTATTTTAAGACTGACTGAACCCATGTGTTATTCTTTGATGACTAGTAATATCCCCATAATCCTTTTGAAAATACATAAAATATCATAATCATACCATGCAACCCTTTCTACATTGACTCCTTCCATAGTAGCATTTAGATCTAACCTAGGTAAAAGGTCAAGCAAGAAGTGAAAGGTATCTTATGTCTAACCCATGGTCCATATTTTGGCTACTATAATTTTTCCTACCCCACTAATTTCTTCTATTTCTTCACCACTTGCCTTATAAGCTCCTATTATAGCTTTCTGACCCCTTTTTTGATCACCTCAACCACCTAGGGATTTGGATTTAATCAGCCAATCTTATCCCTTCTACTAAACACCCCCTCCTAAGGCTCATTTCCCATTTGGTGGGCATGACCCATAGTTAGTGGTAGGCATATATGTTCATGTGGGCCTCACCTTTAATTTTTCTCCCTTATACCATCATACCTCCTCTTTTTCCATTATTTTCATCCTTTACTCCCTCCACTTCCTCTATTCCACCTCTTCCTCATCCTCTACTAACCACTACCATCTCTTCCACCCCACCTACACCTCCAAAGATCTAAGGGATGGTATTGATAACTTAGGTGTTATAAATGAATATGTAGGGCACCCTAAATGTGTAAATGGTATTTTGAATGTACCATAGGGAACATGCAGAGGATATTCACCCACAATTTCATGAAATAGAGAAAACCTATGGTATGGTAGACCAAATAAGACCTATTCTCTCTCACAAAGATGAGGAATCCTAAATGAGAAGATAAAATGGTGGAAAACCCACTCTCATTTCTTTGGGTGATGTATTATATGTTGGATAATCTCCTCAAGGACATGTAAAGCTAGGTTAAAAATATCTAGGCCTAGGTCAAGATCTCTTTCCCTCTTAGATTAATTTGGCACATCAAGGACACCCTCCTACAAATTTTATCCACTTTAGGGAAGTGGTAAGGTCTACAGAGGATACCTAGGTACTCATCTAGTGAGCTCATTACTATCTAGAGAGGGTCACCATAATTTATGGGAAGTCATGGAAGTTAACTATGGTGATTAATAAATGCATGTTTTTGGAGCTCAAATTAATGCCCATTTTATATTTTGGCTTGTATTAGACCTATGATAGGACTACCAAGACTATAATGGATAAGCTGATTACCTTGTCCCAAATAGTGATGGGACCCATAAAATATGGGAAAAAGAATATATGAACCTATTTCAAAGAAGTCAATATCTCAATGTTATTCCATTTGTATAGAACTCAAATGGAAAGGGGTGAATTTAGGGTCCACCTAGGTCACTTTCACCAAGTCATGAGGGAAAAGGTATCCAAAACAAACCAAGAGGGAGCTTAGGTGGTTCTTGAGCTTTCAACTCAATCTACAATGAGTAGCAGCTAGCTGTCAGAGGTCCAAGTGTTGATAAAGGCTCCCCTCTAGGTGTACTAAAGACTGGTAACCTTGGCCAAGATGATCTTTAGAGAGCCCTCAATAAACCTAACCAAGTTAGATTGAGATTTTGACCTCATAGAAGCCACTCTAGAAGCTAGGGAGGCTAAGTCAAATTAGTTGGGATGAAGCTCTTCTAAATCACCTCCACGTATCAGTTGAGTGGTCCACCATGGATCTTTTTAGGTTGGGCTTAAGGGTATTTTATCTTTTTTTAATTATATGGTTCTAACCATTAGGATTGTTCATCATGGCTTGAGATGGAAATCTCATGCTATTTAGAGGTGAATGTCATCCATATCTATAAAACTTTAGTCATATTTTAATTTGAGGGTTGGTAAATTTTAGCTCAAAAATGTTGTTAGAATCAAGCTAGGATTTTACCTATAGTTTCCTTAACCCACTTTTCAATTTTAAAGAGTTGGTCAACATTGATATTTATAAAATAACTATTTATATTAATGAATCTTATTTTAGCTATTTGAAGTGACATATGTTCTATTTATAAAAGTGTCTTTCATTTCATTTTAAGTAAATATTAATTCCCAAATAATTAGTTTTATACTCTATTACATTATGAATTTAATGTTTATGATATGTCTACCTATTATAAAGTTCTTATGAATTCCTTTCATTTTATTCACAATACTGATAACTAGTGTGATAACCTACAAGTTATTTTGTAATTTTATGTCCAATTTGCTATAGACTTTTAGTATTTATTTTTGTGAGGATTCACAAAATAAAAATACTTAATTTTCTTCCCTAGACTCTTCCTACTATGTGCCATTAGAGTTAAACCCTTTGGTGAGACTCAGTACATAGTGGTATAACTATGGTAGACTTGCTCATCTTTTTTTTAAAGCATTAATTTCACATGGTTCTAAAATATTTACTTACTACCTTACCCTTCCCTCCTTTTGTGTTTGTTTTGAAAATTAAACTACCCATTTCCTTTTGTTTAATAATGTTGGATAAAATTACCTAAATGACAATAATATATTCAATAAATTTACTCATTTCATTCTTAGTTCAAGATTGAGCCACTAGTGGTGACTGTTACATTAATCTACGGTTACTCCATGCAAGTTCCATTATGAATCCAAATATTCATAACTGTGCCCAAGGATGATTTCAAACTAGTTCTAAAATTAAGGATGAAATTCCATCGATGTTCCCCACTATTCTCTTTTAAAATTCTCAATCTAATGAATCTTCTTAGATAAGGATCGTATACCTAAGAATAGATTATTCAGTGGAGTAATGCTAGTATACAGTTGATAGTATTCCAATTTTACATAGAATGGGCACATGACCATTATGAACAAGATAATAATAATATAATAATCCAAAATTCTAAACACTATTCTGCTACACAAGCTTAGTGTATTCTTTAGTGGAGTCATGTTGGCATGTAGTTGATATTATTCTAATATTGTGTATAATTGGCACATGCTCATTTTTAACAAGATAAGAATGATTTAAACATAAAAAATTCTAAATAATATTTTGCAACACAAGCTTGGGGGATTCTTTAGTGTAATTTTTCTAGTATGCAATTGATAGTATTCCAATATTGTGTAGAATGGGCATATGCCCATTTTGAACAAGATAGGAATGATATGAGCATCCAAAATTTTAAAAATTATTTTATAACACAAGCTTGGGAAAATTCTTCAGTGGAGTATTTATATTATGCAATTTTATGGTATATTCTAATATTGTGTATAGTGGGTACATGCCCATTCTAAACAATATAATAATAATATGAACATTCAAAATACTAACCAATATTTTGTAACATGAGATTGAGTAGATTATTTAGTGGAATACTACCTATATGCAATTGATGTTATTACAATCTTGATTAGAATGGGAAAATGACCATTCTAAAAAAGATAATAATAACATGAACATCCAAATTTTTAAATAATGTTTTGCTACACAAACTTGAGGGATTCTTTAGTGGAATCATGCAAGTATGTAGTTTATAGTATTACAATATTGTTTATAATGGTCACATGCCCATTATAAAAAAGTTAAGAATTATGTGAACATCAAAAATTCTAAACAATATTTTGCAACATAATCTTGGGGGGATTCTTCAATGGAGTACTGCCAATATGTAATTAATAGTATTACAATCTTGTGTAGAATGGGCACATGACCATTTTGAAAAATATGAGAATAATATGAACATACAAAATTCTAGAACACAAGATTGGGGGGATTATTTAATGGAATCATGCAAGTATGTAGTTTATAATATTCCAATATTGTGTATAATGCACACATGCTGATTCTAAATATGATAAGAATGAGATGAACATAGAAAATTAGAAATAATATTATGCAACACAAGATTGGGGGGATTCTTTATTGGAATACTACTAGTATGCAATTCATAGTATTCCAATCTTGTGTAGAATGGGAACATGACCATTTTTATCAAGATAATAATGATATGAACATCCAAAATTCTAACCAATATTTTATAACACAAGCTTGGGGGGATTATTTAATGGAGTACTACCAATATGTAATTTAATAGTGTATTCTAATCTTGTGTAAAATGGGCATATGCCCATTCTAAACAAGATAAGAATAATATGAACATCCAAAATTATAACCAATAATTTATAACACAAGCTTGGGGGATTCTTTAGTGGAGTACTACTAGTATGTAGTTGATAGTATTCTAATCTTGTTTATAATGGGAACATACCCATTCTAAATAAGATAAGTATAATATGAACATCTAAAATTCTAACCAATATTTTGTAACACAAGTTTGGGGGAATTATTTAGTGGAGTACTATCAATATTCAATTGATAGTATTCCAAACTTTTGTAGAATAGGCACATGCCTGTTTTGAATAAGATAAGAATAATATGAAGGTCCACATTTATATGCACAAGGATGACATGTTTGTTGATATTAAGTTTGTATTATTATATTTGGGATTTGTTTTTTTAATATAAGGGTAAAGTTTGGTTTTTTGATATGGGTCTATACCCTATCACAAGAGGGTAAAAAACTAGATAATCAAAGAAAATTAGTTAGAGATAGTTTAATCAGCAAAACCAATAGAGCTAATACAAAAACAAAAACAAAAAAAAAGTAGCAAAATAAAAGGAAAAGTAGATCAAAAAAATAAAACACCTTAGTAGTTGTGAATCTTTTTGAGTGTGTCTTTTAACTCTTTAATGTTACTATGTATGTTTTGGAGCTCGCTAATCATGGTATTATCATTGACCTTCCCAGAATGATTTTAAATCTTACATCTACCTCTATTAACTAAAACAATAGAAATATCACTAATGATAGTAGCCTAAGTACCAATAATCTCCACCATACCAATAGTGATGTTATCTAAATCATTGAACTTACTATAAAGGATATTAACCTTCTCTCTCAAATTATGAATCTAAATATGATAAGTTTTGATGTTGTCCTCATTCAATCCACCTACCTAATTTTATGTTTATAATTATGATTGAGATTATTCATCTCTTTTTTCACATCATTGACCAAGTTTTTGAGATTGTCCAAATCCTTATGGAAAAAACTAAGGTTGTCTTGATTAGAAGGGTTGCTTAAGGAAAGAAGGCTTTGAAATGCATTAGCCTTGTCACAATCCAAAATTTTCCCTTATTTTGAGTGACTAAAAAGAACCCTTTTATTGGGGTCCTTCTTCAAAACTTCAAAAATTCCCCTTACCATTTTTTTGTAGATGAAGAAGGAAAGGGGTTCTTAGGTGGAGGGGTTATGGAAGGATTGCTTATTGAGGCTGAGTTTAGGAAATGGAGATGTAATAGAAAAATAACAACTTGGTGAGAAGGAGTGGCTAACTTCCCAACTTGCAATTTTTGAATAGAAGATTCAATACAAGTAAGAAGAAAGAAGGGAAAACTCACTATAATATGGTGCCTAAAGTGGTTCAAAAACCAAATAGAAGATTTTGATAACATGGTACCATCCTTCTAGAGTAAGGAACTACATAATGATGCTAACAATCTCATCAAATGGCTTAGGTAGAGAGGTTCTAAGAAAAACTATATGGTATGGAGCTAGTTTTTCATCCCCCACAGTGAAAGTGTCTAGTTTGTGATGTTTGTTGCAATGATTACCTTGAAACTTATAACCTTTAGTACTAAGCCCTGTGACAAAGGAGATTAGACCCTTAGTAATGGAAACCTTTTTACCTATGATATTGACTCTTTTGTCCTAATTCCTATCAAATTTTTAGGAAATGTGAGAGTCATGCCCTTTAATCATGTAGAGAAAATTTATAGGCCCTCCAACCTATAGATGCTCTTATAACACTTTATCCTTCTCCAAATATTTGATGAAGGTACCCTTAGTTTTGAGATGTTCTTTGCCCATCCTACTAGAAAATACCATTGAAACTAAGAGAGACTCTTGCTTGAGGAACCAAGGATGCTAGAGATAGAAATGAAAAAAAGTTGGAAATGATTTTCCCAAACTAAAGGAGAGATACTCATGATCCTAGCAATGATTATGCTCCACATCCCAATGTTAACTCAATCATAACTCAAACAAGTATCCTTATGAGACAAATTAACACATGGTTATCTCATTATGAAGTTAGATGATGAAGTTCTTAGGTATGATTTGAGAATCATTCCATCTAAGGAGTTAGTTACTTTGGACACCAACATTAGCTAAGAGATCAACAAGTCAGTTTCCCTCTCTATAGATGTGTGGAACTTTAGTCTCAAAAAGAGAATTACATATCAAAAGGACTTCATCTATAAAATGTTTAATGGTCCAACTAGGAGTGGAGAAATAATTGAGACACCTTATGATGTTTAAATAATTTCCTTCAATTTGGAGCTTGTTAATACCCAATTTTTTTATCATAGTGAAGACCCCAAAGAGTAGCAATAGCTTTAGCATAATTATTTGATTAGATTACCATATTACTAGCATAGGTAGAAATGAAACCACCTTTACTATCTCTGAAGACTCATCCCCCTCCAA
>JARHVA010001012.1:3287500-3367500 GCA_037957365.1 Torreya grandis
GACTTACCTTGATAGTGTGGAATGGGCACATGCTCAAATATCTAGAAAAGTTAATCACATCATCAATTAAGAATCCAATATTCTTATAATTGAAAATGTAAAAATTGTCATTTTCAAATTGGGCATGTGCTTATTCTATGCAATCCATATAAATTATGATCATGGGTTCAATTATACCATTGAACCTTGAGATGGTACCATGGCATCAAACAACTAGAAGATAAAACTAATATAAACATCCACATGGTTTACATTTTTTTTGTAACACAAGCTTAGGGGTATTATTCAGTGGAGTACTACCAATATGTAGTTCGATAGTGTACTCCAATATTTTATATAATGAGAACATTCCCATATAAAAAAGATAATAATAATATGAGCATAAAAAACATAACAAATATTTTGTAACATAATATTGGGGGATTTTTTAGTGGAATAATGCTAGTATATAGTTGATAGTATTCCAATGTTATGTAAAATGGGAACATGCCCATTCTGAATAGGTTAATAATAATATGAACATCCACATGGTTTTCATTCTTTCTTAACAGAAGATTGAGGGGATTATTAAATGGAGTACTACCAGTGTTGGGCTTTATTCCCTTCATCTAGCTTACTACTCTAGTCTCATGCCTAGATTAAATTAGGAGTCTAATTGGCTAGCACATTGGAATTTCATGCGAGAGTTAGTCTCATATGCTCACCTAAATCAAAAAGCTTAAAAATATTCCCCATCAATTATGTCACATGATGGTGTATACATCGAGCACTTAACACTAAGGTACTTGAATAAGTAAATAATTCTATGATTTAACATAAGACTTATAAATTATTAAACCATTCATTCTATAACTATCTTAAAATGAAAATAAAGTAGGTGCATAACATAAAAATAGTAGTAGTACCATTGATTCACATGAACCATAAATATAACACATGTATTCCATTATATTAAGTATCAAGTTTAATCATGTATTAAAATAGTTACTTATCTTAAACATTAATTAAAAACTAAAAGAATTAAAAACTATTGTAATAAAAATAATAACTATTCATTCCCTTCTTAAGTAGAACTATGGAGTATTTATACATGAATTACCTTGATTCTTTGATTACAACATTAAATCAAGATTAATGACTTTACTAATGACCAGTTCAACACCAATAGTCAAGATGAGCCAAAGTTCAATTATAATAAAGGCCTAACAATCCTATATTCTCTTTATGTTGTATATTTTATCATTGTGCTTCTATCTTCTCATAGAATGGTACTATATTTGTACTTGACTAGTCTTCTTCAATGCTTATGATAACCATTCCTTAACCATCTCCATTTTATATTCCCTTTCCCAATTCATTCACAACTATATTAGTCTTCCATTATATACTTCCCCATTTTCCTTACATCCTTGTTTTCTATGACTTGGTTCCTCTATGTCATCTTTATTTTGTACCATGGTTTATCTCCATGCCATCAAAATGGTACTGTTGGAAAAAATTTCCACCATTGGTCAAGGGTATGTGAAAAACCAATCTGAGGTAGTTTATTTTAGTTAGTGGTATTTATCATGTTTTTTATAAATTGATATAACTTTTCAAAATTTAATTAAAATTGAATTTAACTTGTTTCTTGTAAAGTCTATCAAAACCTTTGGAAATGTCTTATCAAGTGAGTCAAGTTCATTACCTTAAAGGATATTTTAAGTAATTTAACATGATAGGGGATAACGTATAGTTTTTAAAACATATATTATAATTAATTTTAATATTCCCATGTTTTTTATGATTTCTATCAAACATCTTCGAATAAGAAACAAGTGCAAATGATGTTCAAAGTGCAAAAATGCATCTTGGCACATTTAGTTTTTTATGTCCAAGTATTTTGAAAGACTCCATTAATGGATTTAATATTAAATAATATATCCAATACATAATATATCATTTATAAATCCAAAATCATTCTCATTAATATCTCATAGGTTTAAAAATAGTAGAAGTTTTCTCCATTTCTCCATCAAGCTAGTTGCAAGATAGTAAGGGCTATTTTTAAATGTTTGGTTCATGAAGGAGAAGAATATTTGGTTAAAATTATATTATTATAATATATATTCCCATATTAAATAAATATTACATGAATTATTTGTATGTTATATGGGCTTAATGTTATGAATCATCATTAAGAAGCCAAAGTGCTCTAAACCCCCAATAGCTTAGTTTCAGGCAATATGATTGTATTTTTGAGCTCTTTGTTGAAAATGAATTTTTTTTTGAGAAATTAGGGGAAATAAATAACCATAATACACATTAATTTTTCAAAATTTAAATTCAAAAAAATTTTTGAAGCTAAAGGTAGAGTTTGTAGGGTTTCAAGAATGCAAGGGAAACAATTAGAAAAATGGTTTTTTAAGAGGTTTAAGTGATTGATTTAGGGCATAAAATTGATATAATGGTTAGAATGCATCATAAATTTTAAAATTAAATTTTAATTATTAATTTATTCCTCATAAAAATCAATAAAATTCTAAAACTCAGACCTATAGCCATGCATAAATAAGAAAATGTAAGTTAGAAAGCACTAAAAAGTGCGTATTTTGAGTTTTACTAAATGAAATACCATTAAATTTTCCATATAGGTATATTTTTATGTATATGGATGTTTAAAAGTATTTTAATTTCTTTAAACCCTATTATTAGAGAGAAAATGGCAAAACATAGGTCTTTACCATGAAGGAAATTAGGGTTCTTGACTAGTTTGCTCATGGATGGAGTGTGAAATGAGTGTTTCAGACCTTTTCAATAGCACAATATGATATTATATGATTTATAATTATTTTATATGTATTAATACATGTTTATAACATAAAAATTAATGTAAAATAGGCTCAAATTACTTTAAAACATCTTTAGGCAACCCTACGAGCAACAAGCAGGTACTTTTTTGTGAATTTTTGATTGAGAGTTTGGTGAAGTATTTTAGATATTTATAAAATATTAAATGTATTACCCATTTATATATATATAATTAAAATATGGTGAGTGTATATTTATGGATATAACTCATTTTATACCCCCAAATCCAAATTTAGGTTTTTTGATGCCTAAAAAACACCAAAGGGCCTTTTTGGAAGTTGTATGTAGAGTTTGGAGATATTTTTTTTAAGGTATGTTACATAGTTATGATGATGTTAAAATAATCCTTTGAATCCTTATATATTCAAATAATTTAGGTTCATAAAGGTATAGGTTCTCATTGTGCATTTGGAAAGCTTACCAAGATGGAAAAGATGGGCACTTCCAAGAAAGATTAGTATAAAGAGTGTTGATTGTTCATCATAAAATGAAATCTCATAAATGATATTGAAATAATACCTCAACAAAAATACATTAATCCACTCAATTATACACAACTTTTGAGGAATAAGAGTCTTACTATCTAACAACACGATCCATCAATCCATAAAAATCTTCAGTAAACCTTACTAAGTCAATCACATGTGTTATTTTCCATTTTATGTTAAATAATGATTAAATGGTGTAAGGATTCTTCAAAAATATCAATAAGACCTTTTCTCTCTATCTCTCCTATGCCAAGATCATGAATAAAAAGTCAAATCAACATAAAGAAGCCTTCAAATAGCCTTATTAAGGTGGACAAACATAATGCAAGAATGGAGGGGTTAGTTTAGGAATTTTCAAAGACTTAAAGACATATTCTCATGGAGGATAATTATTCATAAAACAAAACATGCAAACCATTTCCTTTTACTCCACCTTGAACTATTTGAGGAAATTAAGAGAAAGAAACATGAAAGCAAGAATATAGATGTATAGGTGGGCCAAACTCCAAGAGACAACAATGATGGTTAAATAAACCAACTAAAAATATGGAGTCTCAAAAAAATTTAATGGGTTTTTAAAAAGGACTAAATGAAAATTATTAAGAACTCTCCAAGTATTAAATACTATCAAGTCATACACGGAGACCAATTCCCTTAAAAATAGGTCATGAATGAGGATCTACGACTTATTCAATGCATTAAAAAAAGAGAATATCTCCATCTTACACCATTTTAGAAGAGAAATAGTTTTAAATTTATCATGTACTACATAGAAGTTTAGTGGTTGAGAAAGGAAGAGAGAGGGATGACTAGGAATGTTAACTCATCCCTAGTTTGGGGCTACTTTGTCTCCTCTCTCCTAACTTCCTTTTTAATATGTATGTTAATTTTTTGAAAGAATAAAAGTATTATGATTTTTTATTTACAAAAATTATACCAAAATTTTGTACTACATCACATTTGAAGCAATAATAAGCTGATTTTTCTTCCATTTTCAAGTTGTTTATGAAGTGTATACCTCATGTTCATTGATGTAAATTAGTGAATGATTGATTTTACTATGTGTATGCCTATATTTTTCACATTTATATAGAACATAATAATTATTTCAGGTCATATCAGTTGTCCAAGTCTGATTTCTACCTGATTTACAAGTGAATTCAATCAATCTTCTTTCCTTTCATGCTAGTGTGAATTTTTATCAATACCTTTGTATGAAATACTGATGTAAGTTTCATTGTATGAAGGTTAAGTGAATGTGTGTAAGTTATTTAGATTAAATTTTTTGTTAATTATAGGAATAATTAAGTATAAAATTGGTAAATCACCCCAAATGTTTAGTTTTCATGTTAAATTTTGTTTTGAGTATTACTCCATTTACCCTTTTCCTAGTTAAGAAATCACTAAATTAGAGAGTTTAGAGTGAATTAGGTGAGTTTAAAAAAGATAAATATCTATTAATCTATATATTATATCCAATATAATTCCACTCATATCATGGAGAGTTTCCATTGTGTTAATAAGAGTGAGAATAAGCACACATTCTCACAAGGGTGTACTTTTGAGTGATAACATGTACTTATTCAAAATTATTTAAAATAGGGGTTAAAAATAACCCCAAACTAATTCAATAGTATACCATACATTATTAACCAAAAATAGGTCCCTTAGACTTCAAAAACTTAAGTCCCATTTTCTTAATTTGAGGCCTCACCTCTTCCTAATGATTGAGGGCAGTTTGTAATTTTGAGGTCACTTCTTCAACCTCAATCTTAAATTTATTCATATATTTAAGATTTTAGATAAATTCACACACTTAAATTGTAAAAATTTAAATCTTAGCTGAGGAATACTTATGGAAATCCTCCAATGATTCAAATTTTATCAACTGTCATCTGAGTGTCATAAAGCTAGTGTTAAGTTCCTACCAATGCACAATTATTTTGGCCTCTAGCACCACAAGATCCTAGAAATCCTTAGTATATTGTGCCCATTATTATATTTTTGAAGTGTTATTAGAACTTTTATTCCTCCTCTTGGAGCCTTTTTTCCAAAATTATATTCGTTCAAGATAACTTGACAAAAACTCCATCAACGATGGAAACCATAGCACTAATTTTATTCAAAAATATTTTACATACTTAAATGGACTCCAAAAGTTGCTTGGTATACCATGTGCACTCATGTTGAGGGTCTAGGTGGTTCTTACACTTATGTAATAAAATATTCACCAAGACCTCCAACTTCTCAATGGCATTGCCTTCCATAAGAACTCCATCAATGAGTTTCATCTATTGCTACAAAATGGTCTTTTAGAGTGTGAGCAAAATGGTCTTTTAGAGTGTGAGAGGGTTAACTCGAGCCACCATTTTTACTTATAACTAGTGATTGAGATCTTTTATATCCTCTTCAAGATATCTCCTTTCACTAAATTCCTTCCACAATATATCAACAACTTATTGGTGCTTTCTCTTGAGCTCATTCACATCAAAAAATTATAGATCATTCTATTGTACAACTTCCAAATCAACCTCAAGAAGTCCCACACTTACTTTAGCTGATGTGAATTATCAAGGATCTACCCAAAATGTTTAGGGACTTTTGATTCTACTAGTGCTATAACTATTCTATCTGAGGCAAACTAACACTATTCATTAAATACATACATACAAAAGGAAATCTTTCACTAAGTTTGGTTGGTCGAGTCCTCTAAGGGAAATTATTTGAACATATAAAGTTGTTCCTTGAGAACATCCTAATATAATGGGGCCCAAATAGTGGGATCCTTTCTAGGCACTAGCGGATGCTTATCATCTTCATTAACAAGATCTTTCATTTTACTTCGATGACACTCAAAGATCTCGATATCTTTCTCATCCTACTACTGGCTTGAGGTGGTACCTATCTCAAAAATAATTTTTATGAATTCCCCCTCTTCACCAATGATGGGTGTGTCTTCATAGGTTGAATTTTCATCTCACATTGGTGAGGGTTCCTTCTCTAGATCTAGATTATATTCTCATTGAACCTTAGGGTAAGGTCCCCTTTATGGAGGTGTCATTAGAGTCACCACTCATTATCCAACTATTATCACTCAATTTGACACCTTTAGAGAGGTATTTAAATACTAATCTAAATTGAATGTAACATTTTAATTACACCTTGACCTGTGGCATATCTATAGTAGGGGTAAATCACAAGATTGAAGGGCTAGCTCCCTTTATATGTTAGTTAAAAATCATCACCTATGATACTGACTTGTTAAAATGAAAAGAGATAGAGAGAAGATGAAATAAAACTAACCTAATGAGTTGATGAACCAGTTTAATCTCCAAAATAATACCATGTACTTGTACTATGAACAATGATTCATAAAACTAAATTCAAGATCCAATGTTTCTCTAAGATAAGTATTTCAAAAATTAAGGTAAGATGTAATGCACTTCTTAAGGTGGATGATCAAGATGCCTAATTATAGGAAATATTACCATTACATATACTTATATACATAAAATAACACTAACTACACTTCATGTGACCTGTTAGACAACAAACTACTTGTACAAATCATGAAAGAGTAAGGTGAACACAAGGATAGATGATTATCACTTTTCATTCAACTATGCACTACTTCACACAATTAGATAATAATTTGAGAAATAAAAAAAAAATTTAAATATTATATTAAAATTAAAAAAAAATACTAAAAATATAAGGGATTCACCATACCAGATGTGGATTACAAACTTAGTCAAAAAGTGGTTATTTATATAGAAAAGTGTGAAGAGAGAGAGAGAGAGAGTGGGGCATATTAAAAGAATATTGACAAGTGTCCATGTGAGTTAAAAAATAAAATTAGTTATTATACAATCAAAACAAACTTCCAAGTCCATATGTATCACTCTTGAAGATGCTCTAACATTCCAAGTGGCATAGGGGTTACAACTTGGCTTGACACCTTGATTAGCGTCTTGAAAACTACCCTTGTTTGCATGAAATGAGTGAAAAATGGATTTTAAAACAATGAATTTTCCATTAAATGATCTTATAAAACTCATTGGAAACCTACCATGCCTTAATAAATTACTTTGATCTGACATTCCATACTTCATGTGCATAAGTGTCTTGAAACTCTTCATTTCCCACAGCTAGCTTGGTCCAAGTGGACTAAAACTCAAGTTAAAATTCTTAAAGTAATAATATATACATGAATGGTTTAAAAATATGTTATTAATCTTGAAAAATACCATTTTAGTTCCTGTAACAACTCCCAATAACTCTTTTTGCTTTTCAAGCCCTCACTAGGCCTATTTTACTTTTAGCCCTAAAAACGTATAAACCTCCTTGTGTAGGACAATATATGGAGGGTAATGAAAAAAATTAATATTATATGATCCAATATTATTTATTATCTTCAACTAAAATTTCATTTTTATATTTTGAGTGGAAGTCCATCTTTTCTACCTTTCTCTTTCCTTAATTAGGTCTCAATTAAACCTCCTTACCTAGAACCCTATTTTCTTGCTCCATACTTGTGCCACACATTTTAAATAACCCAAAAGAGTGTTATTAGCTTTAAATAGTATATCAAAAATATCCATGTGAATTTTTAGGTCCTATGACCCTATGGAAGTATGCAAACCATGAAATCACCTTACCACCTAGTCTCTTTCTAGACCTGTTTGAAACTACCTTAAAAAATGAGCTTGTTTGACGACATAAAGAACATAATATGAAATATTTTAGGATTTAAGAGTTATGAAACATTCAAAATAACCTAATTTAATTATTGGGAAGTTCAAATTTTCTCATAACACCTAAAAAACACCAAAAATTATGCAAAATAAGGCATTTATGGTAGTCTATACAACTAAAATTAAAAAAAAGGTACATGTGAAGAACCTCCTTAAAGTCCTCAACAACATCCAAAATATTATAGGATAAAATTATGGAAATATATGTGCTTTATAGGTCAATTTTTTCTACTTGGTCATTATCAGGGTTTTAAAGGGGTTTCATATATCTTTAGGGTCTTAACGATTGTTAATAAAGAACATATCATCAAGTGAAATCATTCCAATTGGAAAAAATTATTTAATTACCATCCAACCTATTCCAAAAGTATCATATTCCCATATAATTTGTGAGAGATGGTGTGTCTTAAGTTGCTCTTTAGGTAGAAATCCTAGTGTTTCTTGAGCTTAAGAGATGTCTAATCTCAATTTTAGCCCTCAAAACTCAATTATACTAATAATAAATATTCATAAACATTTAAAAAAATCCTCTTGATAATTATGGATTTTTTGGGTAGGATAATTACGCCACTATATGCATTTGGTGCACTAGTCAGGGTACTTGGGGTTTAAGGCCTGTCACCTTCTTACTAGCCCTTAAGGGCATTTGGATTGAAAACTAAGTTTGGTGCCACCTAGAGGTGTATTTATACATTTTATATAAATATTAATTTCTTCAAGGGCCATCCATGGGGTTTTAAATTTTTACTTTATGTTTAGAGTTTTGGCAGACCCCTTGGTCTCAAGATTACCACTAGCCAATAGATTGGACAAGGTCTTAAACAATATATATACCAGCTACTTAAATGACATTAAAGTGATAGTGAACATATTTTTAAAATAATATTCATCATTTTAACCAATTTTAATAGTGTAACTATGGCTATAAAGGCCTCAAAACTTCTAATTTCTCTCATGATTAGTTAGGTTTGCCTATGACTATCTATAAGAATTAGGCTTGTTTACCCTAGAACATAACTCATAAAAATTACATATTCCTATCATCTATTCTAAGGCTTATATGAGATATTTATTTCATCATTAAACCATCCATCAAATAATATTCATCCTTTATACCTATTTTGAGTCATTTACCCTTTTCAAATGAATTAAAAGCTCACAAAGAGTAGTCTAATATATAGTTTACCTCTTGACTATGTATGGAGATTAGAAATCACTTTTATAATTATTTTAAATTATATTATTTTGTCTTAAAATTAACTTATTATATTTTATCTAATTAAAAAAACCATAGAGCCTTTCATATGCCTCTATCCTTCTTTTTAGGCTTGAGACTAACCTAATCTTGGAGTAACCTGTAGCTGGCCTTTAAAGCACATGACTACATTCTTTGTCTTCATGATATTCACCTTATAATTTAAGGATCATCTCAATGGTTCTTTTAAATTATTTTTATATCCCAAATTAGGCTTAGGTAGATCTCAAATTAGGCTCAAGCAGATCCCATTATACTTTGCCTTCTCTCTTTAGACTTGATGTTAGTTGTTCAATTAGCAACCTATAGGTCCTTGTTAGGGGTAATGAATGTCTTTAATGTTATATACCATACCCTATCATCACTAATTATCCTTTATATATTTTAAATTTTTTTAAATCTAAATTAGGCTCATAACTCTATCAAACACCTATGCCTCCTCTTCAAGTTTGAAAATGGACTAGTCTTCCAAATAAGTCTGTAGGTGGGATTTTAGGGTATTGATTGGTATATAAGAGTTTTTAAACTTAATTATCTCTATTTCCATTGTGTTTTAATTATTCAAATTAATATGACTTAATTTAACTATGTATAAGGTCTATTTTCTTACCTCATTGTACTTTCAACCTCATTATGTTTGTCTTCTCTGTACACCATCCTATAGGTGACTATTAGACTATCAACATAGTTTCCTTGACTTTATTAACTATAATTAGCCTAGTTACTCTTTGATGAGTTATAATATGTCTTCATTTTCATATAAGTTAATCTTTTCATGTCTTGGCATGTTCTTATGTTGACTTGATTTAAAATGATGACATATAGGCTTGGGACTTGTAGATCCCATTTGCTTGTTTTAGGGCTACAAAGAGATAATTCCTTAAGTCCTTATATTATTATCTTTATCAGGATAATAATCACATTATTATTACTCCTTCAAGGTTTCATAGAGTTTCTAATCCTTCTAACAATGCCTCCTATCAATTTCAACTCCCCTATGTTCCATACAAACTTGTAGGCACAGTCATTTAATGGATGAGTTTTGTGTGCAGAAAATTAGAGCCTCTATCAAATTTTAAAAACTTCATGATGGTAGTGGGGAAAAAATGACCATGTAAATTATTGAAGATATGTATTATGTCCTTCCATGATCAATGAACATCTTTAACCTACTCATATAGTCTGTACATGCCCATATATGAAAGAAACACCTGTGACTCTCATTGGAAGGTGAATTTTGAGTAATATCATCATTTTCCTATAATTATAGTAGTGAAATATCATATTAGACCTTATACTATGATATTCCACTGGTATTTGATCTAAAATGGGATATCAAACATGTAGTGAACTGCTTAAACACAAACCATGTTTCAAGAGCATCACACTTGAAGAATATGGAATAAGACAAATATAAAAAAACCACATGAAATATATGAAACTAAGGTATTTTCCATGAATGATGAAGCATTATAAACTTTTGAAAGTGGTCAATATCTTAGGCAACCAATATTTGTAGTAGGATCTAATGAAACACCTTGTACATTAAGACCTCTTTCCTTCAAGTGAAGAAAATTCATAGAGATTATTTGGATGATGAAAACAACATGAAAAGGAGATAATTTACCTATAAAATCCACCCTAAAAACCATTCCTCTCCATCAAATTTTGAAGTGGAGAAACAAATGTAAGAATAGACCCCTCTTAGATGGATAGGCCATAGTGACCTACTATCACTCTTAGTGATTATTCATAAATAAAAGGACATAAATATTCAAACAAATTCCACTAATTTCAATATTAATATGACACAAAAATTTAAAATTTGTAATCTCCTAATTCTCTCTCTCATGGCCGTACCATTCAGTTCAAATTTGATTTCATGATATTATGAAGGTAATGATGAAGGAGAAAAGGTGTTTGAAATGTCATTTCAACTTGAAACTTAGTCCCAAGCTATAAAATGACCTTAGGGAACCCAAAGGACAATTATAAATCATTTCTAACTAAAATTGGATCTTTCAAGTTTGTACAAGTGCTTGTAAAGTGTGTTTTTGCTTAGTTTAGGCATTGAACTATGGATGTTGTTAGTCTCTGACTATCCATAAACATTATCTAACTAATTTATAATAGCAAGGGAGTTTTCAATCTTATTTAAATGTTTTATTCTTATAATGGTATGTCCAAATCTTTTATATGGTCCCAAAGATGGCTAATTTGACTTTTTTCACATATGAGAGTCAAATAAAAGGTTAGTGCATGATATTTTGATATTAATGACACCTCAATAACCTTTTAAAATTATCTTAGACCAAACTAAAACTTTAAGCATTTTTGAAAATTACAATACCTTGTAATTGACCCCTAGGACTAGACAAGTGAACATAAGACCAAACTTTGGACAATGTTATAAAAGATGAAATATGACCACATGTAATTATTTATTACTATTTAAGACCATGAAAATATTTTTATAACCCTATAAATTTTCATCCTAGAGGGTGTGACTAGTTTTAACTTGTGGTAAAAATTTGGTCAACATTATTGGCGATTCATAGGGGTAGTATACTTTTAATGATAATGGACTAGTAGCTTTGTCCTTCCATTGGGAAATGGAGTCAATCTTATACTACAATATGAAAATAACATGCCTTATTAAGACTTAAAAATCACACCAAACACTCAAAAAAATAAAACACACTATGCCAAAGTCATTTAGGTAAAACCACACATAAAAGATTCAAAAAAACACACCAAACCTAATATGTACATACCTAAAAACATGTTTGAGGTGATAAAACAATTATTCTTGATTCAACTAGGATCAAAGAGAATGTTTCTTGAGTTATAGTTGATTCATGAGAATAAGTCACCATATTATGGATGCTTGTCAAAAAAATTTACGTGTGAAGGTGATAAAAATACATACCACTCATGGGACCTCTAATAGCTACAAGTACACCACTTGAAACTCCATTAAATGGTCTTTATAGATCTCTTTGAGGACTTGTTGATAGTGCATCCTACTTAATCTCATTCATGATCATTTGGTTCTTCTCAACTTGTTTCTTATGAGTCACTATAACTTTATCAACTTCACCCTCATCTAAACCATGATGTTCTTGATGTTTAGATCCCTCAAACTTGATTTCTTGCTATCCAAACATGTATGCAAGTGACTCAACATCATATAAAGGTTTAAGATGCTCTTCAATAACAAAAACATTTGCCTTAGTATTATTTCACTCTTCCAAGACCTTATTTTTATTGATAGTGATTTAACACTCCTCATGCTCATTTGATCCACCAAACCTTACTATCAAGATAATTTTATTTAGGAAGGAGAGTTGGCTTACTTATTTGTTCAAACTCTTAATTTATGGCATGGAACTACTACCACAAATCATATTCTTCTTCATGAATATCACACTCATGAACCTTTAAATCTTGGGTAGGTGTAATTGAATCATCTTTCTTATCATGATCTATCACACTTTAAAAATAATATCATCATCTATGTAAATAAGATAGTTACCTTCTACAACTTGTTGAATAGGACCATCAAGACTTAATTTAGAATGCTCATTAGTTTCATAACAAATGATGTATGTGCCAAGGCCTATATATTAAATGAAAACATAGGTTTCATACTCATAAGTCTCAGTACCATATTCATATAATGATAGGTTATAAATAACTTCAATTTTGGAAGATAATCCATCATCTATGACATGTTCCTCTTGTTCATTGATAGTGAAATTTAGATTGAAACTAGTTTCCACATATGGTTCAATGTGGAAATCGGAGAATGGTTATGTTATTATTGTCAAATTAGCTCAATAATTCATTATAAAATCCAATAAATACCAATTATAAGAAACATACCCTCCTATCTTGATAGTGAAGTCTCTTGATAAGCAGATGGAAAAGTTTGTGGGTAGATCTACCACCAATATGTATTATATAATTGGAAAACATCATGTAAAAACACTTTCAAAACTTTGATGATCCCTATTGTCTTGGTTGATGTTACGTCAAGATCAAACACTCCTATTATATAAGGTTCATACTTCAAGCCTAATTTGTATGCAACTAGTTTAGGCATAACTAAAGTTCTTGCCCTACTATCTATAATGTAATTATGTACCAACTTATCTCCCATAATGAGGGTAAGATATAAATATGGGGGATTTTCATACTTTGTGGAAGGTTAAAAAATATTATTATGTGAATTTTTTATGGATAAAAAAATGTGATTTCATGGTTTGAGACTGATATGGAGTTGGGACATCTACTCTTGGAGTAACTCTTTTTGACTAGGCATGTGGAGTACCTCCCAAATAGATATACTTATTTTGGTGTTCTTCAAAGATTAAATGATAATCAAAGGATACAAAATAAAATTTTATTTCATCCTTGGAGGAAATGTATTACCTTGAGCTTGAGGCAATGAAGACTTTGCCACCTTTCCCAAGTTTTGATTTTGAAGATGTGTAAGACTTGTAGAGGATGCCACATTTGCATTCATACCTTTTTTCCTTAAAGCAGGATTGTTTGGGGTTGAATCGACAAATTTAAAATCTCAAAAAACTCTTATTTTTAACATTTTTTTGTCTATAATTGAATTACTTTTATTCAAGACAAAATTATCCTCCACTTAGAAGTTTACAAAGCTCACTCTATGACTATTACACTCTCTACCTTATTCTGCTTACATGAAGCTCTCATCTTCTATTGTCAAGTAAGTAGTCCCTCCTTGAGATACCAAATCTTGAACTTCACCCTCATTAACATTCATGTAATATCTTTGAGTTTTCCATTTTTATCCTTGAATTAGGTTGTTGTAGACTAGAACCATGGCTCTCAACGTAGGAGTAAAATTAAGATCATAAACATTAGGTGACCTATTAAAACTAGGCTTGACTTGTCCTCTCCCTTGACCATTATAATGAGGTGGAAATATATTTTCTTGTGGAGGATAATAGTAGGAATTTTTATGAGCTCCAACATGTTGATTTGATTGCCTATTTGAAGCTTATAAGGCTTGATACTTTACTTGCCAATCAATGGCATCATCTAATTTCTTTAGATAAACTTTAGACTTATTATTTGGATTTAGAATTGGAGAAAGACTTAGAGGGATATTAGGAATGTTAGTCATTGATAATTTAAGAGGGATCTTACCATCTTAAATCAAACTATTCTCAACTCTAATATCCACATAATAGGCATTAGGCAAAGTATAACCATTATTATTCCCAATAACTTTGAGGTAAGTTAGGGAAAAAACTACATGGGGTGTCATGAGAGGTGGAAGCCTATTCCATGTCCTTTGGAACCTTTCATTGAAGTAACGTATGGATTACATAAGCACTCTTTGAATGACATTTAGTTGATGGATCAGTGATGTATGATCACTCTTATCCCCAAATATTTGAGTTAATAACTCTCCAAATTCATCCCATGTAGTAATGAATCCTCCTAGTAAGGTTTTATACTAATCAAGGGATTTTTCCTTAGAGACATGGCAAGAAATATAATTGTTATATTAATTTCAATAATATTATGAAAATTGTAGAAGTTACATATGTCTCTAATATGTTCATTTGGGGTGATAGGACCTTCCCCATTTAAATAAGGAACACTCTTGGTGGCATTGGGAGGGATATTATCATAGTTAACAAAGTTTATAGGATTTTTAGTATTAAAATCTAGGAAAGAATATTGCCTAGCTAGGTTGCCTTCAACCTCTTTTTTACTCTCTTGATCTTATTGAATTTCAAATTAATTTTTTATTCAATCTCTTCGAGTGTTAAAATAGGCTTGGGTAATGAACTTGAAGATGAAGTTCAAGATGAGGGAGTGGATTTGTAGGATGGTTACTTCTACTAGTAGTTGACCTAGTAAATACCATGAATCATGAAATAATGAGAAATAATAAATTTTTATATAACCATATGTTATACCTTTAATATATTTTCAAAATGCTGAGTAGGAAACACTTATGCAACTATTGTCTTGTCATAGCTAGTATTCACCTTGACAAGAAGTATTTGAACTAATAATCCCATCGAGTGTGCCATAACTATTGTCACTCAAATTTTCACCCTTAAAGAGGCAGTTCAAGCCTATTTAAAATTTAATGGAACATTATTATTACCCAAATACCTATGGGTTGTTTATAGTATGGGTAAACCTATAGATTGAAGGGCTAACTCCCTTGATTTGTCTATTAAAACTCATCACATATACTAACAACTTGTTGAAATGAAAAGAGATAGAGAGAAAATGAAATAAACCTAACCTAATGAGTTGATTCACCAATTTAATATCCACAATACTAACATGTACTTGAACTATGAAAGTTGATTCACAAAACTAACTTCACCATCTAAAGTTTCTTTAACATAAATATTTTAAACATGTAGGTAAGAGGCAATGCACTTATCAAGGTGGATGAATAAGAGGTCTAATTTTAGACACTAGTAACCTTAATTACACTTAGAAACATAAATTAAAACTAAACACACTTCATGTGACCTATTAGACAATGCACTACATGCACAGAATGTGACAGAGTAAGGTAAACACAAGGATATATGATTATAACTTATCATTCAACTATGAAATACTTCACACACTTATAAAATAAATTGAGAACTAAAAAATAGTTTTAAATATCATATTAAAATTCAAAAATAGTACTCAAACTATTATTTATTTTCCATACCATATGTGGATTACAAACTTAGTCAAAAGTGGTTGCTTATATAAAGAAATATGAAGAGATAGAGAGAGAGGGACATAGTAGAAGAAGATTTAAAAGTATCTATGAAAGTTAAAAAAAGAAATTTAGTTATGATATAGTACATATATACTTAAAATTCCATGTGTCCCACTCTTTAATATTCTCTAACCCTCCATGTGGTGTAGGGTACAACTTGGCATGACACCTTGACTAGCTTCTTGAAAACTACCCTTCTTTGCATGCGAGGAGTGACAAATGGACTTTAAAATCATGAAATTAACCTTGAAATAATATTATAAAACTCATTATAAACATTACATGCCTTAATAAACTCCTCTGATCTAACATTTCATCATTCATGTGCATAGGTATCTTGAAACTCTTCATTTCCCATGCCTAACTTGATCCAAGTGGCCTAAAACTCAAGTTAATCTTATTCAAGTCATATTATCTCCATTAATGGTATTAAAATATGTTATTAGTCCTGAATAAAACCATTTTGGTTCCTATAACAACTCCCAATAACTTGTGTTTCCCCTCAATCCCTCACTAGGCATATTTTCCTTATATCCCTAAAAACCTGTAAACCTCCTTGTGTAGGATAATGTACAAGGGGAAATAAAAAAATTGAATATTATAGGAAATATTATATCCTTTCATATTCATTTCAAATTTAATATTTTTATTTTGAGTGAAATTCCATATTTTCTTCCTTTCTCTCTCCCCAATTAGGCCTCAATTAGGTCTCCTTGCCTAGAACCCTATTTTTTTATCTAGACTTTTACAACTTATTAAATAAACCAGAATCATGTGATTAAATTTAATTATGATGTCACCAATATTGATGTCAATTTTGAGGTCCTATGACCCTATAAAAATATGTAAACCATGAAATTACCTTATCACCTAGTCTCTTTCTAGGTGTGTTTGAGATTGCCTTGGAAAATGAGCCTCATTTGACCACCTCAAAAATATCCTATGCAATTTTTTTTTCTTGGATAGTTATTACACATTCAAAATTACCTCATACAATTATTGGGAAGTTCCACATTATTCAAAACACCTAAAAATTTCTAAAAAGAACATAAAATAAGGCATTTATGGCAATGTGTACAAGTATGAACAACGTATATGTGGATAACCTCATTGGAGTCCTAAAACACATAAAATAGGTTTAATGATAAAAATATGTCATTATATTTTCTTTAGAGGTCCATTTGTTGTACTTGGTCACTATCAGGGGTTTAAAGGGGTTTAAAACATGTTTGGGGTCTTAATGATTGTTCATAAATAACATATCATCAATTTAACTCATTAAAATTGGAAAAAAACTTATTTAATAACATAAAAACCTATTCCAAATGACTCAACTTCCCATTCAATGTGTGAGATATGGTGTGAGTGTCTAAAGCTACTCCTCAAGTAGTAGTCCTAGTGTTTCTTGAGCTTGATAGAGGTATAAACTAGGTTTTATCACTCAAAACTCAATTATACTATTGGGAAAAGATTATAAACCTTTAAAAATATAATCCTCATGATTATGGATAATTTATCTAGGATCATTACCCCACTATATGCAATTGGGACATTAGTGAAGGTACTTGGGTTTAAGGCTTATCACCTTCTTGCTAGCCCTTAAGGGAATTTGGATTAAAAACTAAGTTTTTGTGCCACTTGGAGGTGTATTGAAACATTTTATATGACTATTCATTAATTAAAGGTCTCTCCATGAGGTTTAACATGTTTACTTTGTGTTGAGAGTTTAGGCAGACCCCTTGGTCTCAAGACTGCCCTTTGACAATGGAGTGGGCAAGGTCTAAGACAAAACCATGTATATACCAATTGCCTAAATGACATTGAAGTGACCATAAACATCATTTTTTACTTTAAATAATTATTTTTACCAAATTTCAAAGTGTAACTATGCCTATAAAGGCCTTCAAACTTCTAATTTTTCTCATGGCTGGCTACGTCTACTTATGAATATGTGTAAGAATTAGGTTTGTTTACGTTAGAATAGGACTCATCAATATTTCATAATATTATAATCTATTATAAGGGTTAGATGATATATTTTTTCACCATTAAAAAATCCATGAAATAATATTCATCCTTTTATACTTATTCTTAGTCCTTTTACCCTTTTCAAATCAATTAAAAGCTCATAAAGAGCAGGCAGGCCTATAGTTCACCTCATGACTATATATGGAGATTAGAACTTACTTTTATCAATATTATTACTTATATTATTTGGTCTCAAAATGTACTTATGACCCTTTTTATGACTAAGAAAACTTCAGAGCCTTTCATATGCCTCTGTCATTCTTTTAAGGCTTGAGACTAGCCTAATCTTGGAGTAATATATAAGTGGCCTTTAAAGAACTTGATTGCATTATTTGGTCTCAATTATCTTCAAATTATAATTCAATAATTATCTCAATGGTGATTTTAAAAAAAATTATATCCTTAGGGTTAGGTAGATCCCATTGTACTCTACCTTTTCTCCTTAGGCCTGATGCTAGTTGTTTAATTAATAACATGTAGGTGCTTGTTAGGGATCATGAATGTGTATTATATGTTCTAGAACCTATTATCTCATCATTTATACTCCTTTGGATATTTAATTTTTTTAAAAATATTGATTGGGCTTAGAACTCTCTCAAACACCTATGTCTCCTCTTCAAGTTTGAAATTGGACTAGTCTTTCAAATAGGTCTGTAGGTGGCCTTTTAGGGTATTACATGTATATAGGAGTTTTGAAACTTATTTATCTCTCTTTAAATTATTTTTAAAGGATTAAAATAAATATGAACTCATTTAATTGTCTATAGGGTCTATTTGCTACCTCATGGCACCTTCAACCTCATTATCTTTGTCTTCACCATACACAATCTTATAAGTGATTGTTAGACTATCAACTCAATTTCCTTGAATTTATTAACTATAAGTGGCATAGTTTCTATTTGATGAGTTTGAATATATCTTCATTTTCATATAGTTTACACATTTCATATATTGGCCTACTCTTATGTTGATTTGATCCAAAATGATGACTTATAGACTTGGGGTTTGTAGGTATCATTTGCTTGTTTTAGGGATACAAAGAGATACTTCCTTAATTCATTAACTTCTTAGCACTTTCAAAACACTACTCACTTTCTTATTATTCTTTAAATGGCTCATATAGTTTTTATTCCTTCTTACAATGCCTCATATTAACTTCAACTCACCTTACAGTCTATACAAACATGTAGGTAAAATCATATAATACATGATGTCTATATGTAGAGAATTAGATCCTTTGTCAAGGTTGAATAACTTGATGATGGTAGTGAGTAAATAAATACCATGTAAAAGGATGAAGAGATGTATTATGTCATTCCATGAGAAATGAACATCTTCACCTAATCCTATAGTCTGTACATGCTTGTATATGAAGGAAACACATGTGACTCTCACTAGAAGGTGAATTTGGACTATTATCATAATATTTATATACTTATAGTAGTGAAATATCATATTATACCTTATACTATGATATACCACTAGTATTTGAACCAAAATGGGCAATCAATCATGTAGGGGATTGTTCAAACACAAACCATATCTCAAATAGCATCACACTTGAAGAATATGAACAAAAGACACATCTCAAATAAAATCACATTAAATAATTGAAATAAGTAATTTTACATGAGTTATGAATAATTATAAACTTATGAAAGTGGCCAACATCTAAAGAAATCAAGATTTACAGAAAGATCGACTAAAACACCTTGTACATCAAGACCTTTTTCCTTCAAGGGAAGAAACTTCATAAAGATGAGTTGTCTAATGAAAAAATCATGATAAGGATATAATTTAATTCTAAATTCCACCATAAAAATCATTCCTCTAAATCAAATTCTAAATTGGATAAATAGATGCAAGAATAGACCCCTCTAGGATGGATAGGTCATATTGACCTACTATCACTCTTAGAAATTGTACATAAAGAAGAGGCCATAAATATGCAAACCAATATAATTGATTTCAATATTAATATGACCCTTAAAAATGGAAAACAAACCAACAGAATTGATTTCAATATTAATATGACCCTTACCAATGGAAAAAAATTTAGATCCTCTCTCTCTCTCTCTCTCTCTCTCTCTCTCTCTCTCTCTCTCTCTCTCTCTCTCTCTCTCCTCTCTCTCTCTCTCTCTCTCTCTCTCTCTCCTCTCTCTCTCTCTCTCTCTCTCTCTCTCTCTCTCTCTCTCTCTCTCTCTCTCTCTCTCTCTCTCTCCCCCATTCCATTCATTTAAAATTTACTTTCTTGAGCTTATGAAGTCAATGCTAGAGGATAAAAGGTGTCTATAGTGTAATTTTGACTTAAAACTTGGTCCAAATATGGAAAATTATTTAAAGTATCCCAAGGGACACTTAAAAAACCATTTTAAACTAAAATATGATATTCTAAGGTCATACATGTTCTTTTAAAGTGTCCTTTTACTTAGTTTAGATGTTGAACTGCATATTCTATCAATCTCTAACTATCCCTAAACATTATCTAACTCATTTATGACACAAAGTTCATTTGGAAACTTCTTGAAAACATTTGCTTCTTAGAATGGCATGCCCAATTCTTCCACATGGGCCAAAAGGTGGCCAAATTGACTTTTTATGCATATTAGAGTCAAATAAAAGGTTATTTCATGATATTTTGTTATTAATGACACCTCAATAACCTTTTAAAATGAACTTAGATCAAACTAAACCTTTGAACATGTTTCATAATTCCAAGACCTTGTAATTGACCCCTAGGACTAGACAAGTGAACATAAGACCAAACTTTGGAAAATGATAGAAAAGGAAAAATATGACCACATGGAACTCTTCAAGACCATTTAGGACCATGACAATATTTTGACAACCTTATAAAGTTTCAACCTAGAGGGAATGACCAATTTTGACTTGTGTTCAAAATCTAGTCAACACCAGGTTCTCTAAATTTTGTTGTAAGAATACCTTATGTAGACATCTATTTGATGGAAATTGAGCCTTTTTTATTTTATATTGTGGGGGGGACTTGGTTATAGGTGATGATGGGGTAGTACTTTATTGCTTTGGTTGTTGTTGAGAACTTGATATAGCATTATGCCCTTATCTCCTCTACTTCCATTGTTTTCCAAGTTTGGTTGGAGGGGGAGGGTTTCCCTTTCTTCATCTCCACTTACCAATGCCTTCTTATTATTTAGATTTAACATATAATGTAATAAATGAATTTGTTTCATAACTATAATTTGATGGACCTTGATATTAGTTTTTTATGATTCCTATTTTTCCCTATAGGCCTTTTTACCTAGATACACATATAACTAATGAAGAGAGTGTGTCTCAATTCCAATCCTATCATCATCAATATTCACTGGGTGCATATCAAAAATATGTTTTAATGAATTCATGAAGTACCTAGCCAGGAATGCATAAGGTAACTTCATCTCTCTGAACAAATTATTTATTGGCTCCATATAGGTATGCATGAGTGAGTAGTGATGCTTCATGAAAAATTCATCTTGGTCCCTAATCTACATGGGAAATTATTTAATAATGTACCACTCATTATGAAAGTCCTCTTTCAATTCATTTAACCATCCCTTCATATTCAGCTTGTGAGAGGTAGTAATGGCACAAAAGTAGGAGAATGGTTTAAACTACTCATTTGGGGACTTGTTCTTAGGTGGATAGGCCCACTTTAGTTCTCTAGTAATGTATTCAGGCACCCCAAGCTCATGAAATACCAAGAAAATAAGGATCGTGTCAAAAGTGAACTTCTAATTTAGTAGACAATGGGCTAAATTTGCATATTTAATGATTTTCTCAGTAAAGTACTGAGAATTATTGTACTTATTCCCATGGGATATTTGATTTTCTATGTATAGATATGATATATATATCTCCTCCCCCCTATCAAATCCTCCTAGCTTGATCATTACCAATCACACAACTATTTGGAAGGAAGGATCTTGAAGGGTAGTGATATACATAGTACGGCCTTGCTT
The DNA here is from genome assembly GCA_037957365.1 of Torreya grandis. Classification (NCBI taxonomy): domain Eukaryota; kingdom Viridiplantae; phylum Streptophyta; class Pinopsida; order Cupressales; family Taxaceae; genus Torreya; species Torreya grandis. The sequence goes on from JARHVA010001012.1 coordinate 3,309,637, forward strand.
CTTATACTCTAGTGCCACTATGATTTTATTAATTTTGTCTTCGTAATATAAGTCCCCAAAAATGTCATAACCATTAAATTCAATTCATATAACCTTTTTGATTCTCCAGGTGGTCATCTACATTTAGTACCATAAAAAATAAAAATAGACTTCGTGGACATATGAGATAAGGAACCTCACTACTTTCACAGGCTTGCTAAAATAGGGTAGGTGGAAAAATTGGAACACTCTAGCATCATTTAGACTATTAAAAGTTGTGAGTTAATATATGATCTCATTGTAGGTCTTTTGGTGCTTAACCTTGTAGTCTCATTGAAGATCTACTTCATTCCCCAATTGGTGGTGATTATAGTCAACCACTTGAAAAGTTGACACTTTGGATTCCCATCTCTCTATGCACAACTTCTCCCATAGATTTATATCAAAGCCAATTCCACACCTTTATCTATCTATTATAGTCACCTTACTCTCTATCATAAAATTTGACACTAAAATGAACTAATTAGACCTTCAAAATCATGAGAAGTTTTAAAGTTCTATTCACTCAAGCTCTATAAAATTTATTAAGTTATCAACAGTAAAGTGTTAAAATGAAACAAATTAACTTATACAAGATTTAGGGGTCAATTTAATTTACTCTCCCAAATTGTCATATATCACCTTATGTAATAAATGATTCAAATAGAATACCATGACGTCCACTTAGCATGCTTACCATTATACTTATCACTTAACCAATTTAATACACCAATCCTATCCTTGGCCTTTTCTTGAAAGTGCATGCCAACTATGCCAATATTTGAATTCTCATTGAAAATGGTGGGAATTATGTTTATTCATAATGGAAAGAACTACTATCTCTTTAATTCAATACATTCCTAATGACTTCCTCTAACCATTATTTTCATTAAGTTACTAGTTATACACCTAATCATGTGTGATTTCTTATCTTCATATGTCCTTTTATTATGCCCTAAACCTTACACCATATTTTTATATAAATTTGTCTCTCTTTCATATTGTGGATTATCCACATTCCATAAAAAGGTACTTCTCTAAAATTCTTCATAATTGGGGTCCAAAAGATAGTATGTAGTTTGATAGTGTATTCCAATTTTGTGTAGAATGGGAACATGCCCATTCTAAACAAGATTAGAATAATATGAACACCCAAAATTTTAACTAATTATTTATAACACAAGCTTAGAGGATTCTCCACTGGAATACTAAAATTATGTAGTTGATAATACTCAAATCTTATGTAGAATGGGAACATACCCATTATAAAATGGATAAGAATAATATGAAAATCCACATGTTTTCCATTTTTTTTGTAACACAAGCTTGGGGGATTCTTTAGTGGAGTACTACTAGTATGCAGTTGGATAATGTATTTCAATTTTGTGTACAATGGGCACATACCCATTCTAAACAAGATATGAATAATATGGACATATAAAATTATAGCCAATATTCTATAACAAAAGCTTAGGGGGATTCTTTAGTGGAATATTTCCAATATGTATTTTATATATTCTAATCTTGTGTAAAATGGGAACATACCCATTATGAAAAATATAAGAATAATATGAACATCCAAAATTCTAATTGATATTATATAATATAATCTTTGGGGGTTTATTCAATGGAACAATGAAAAACCTTGTGATGGTATTGTGGCATTAGATAACTCCAAATGTTATTTATTGTACAATTGATTGTACCTAGCACCATCCCATAAACAATTAGACCTGAATTGTATGTGTATGAGGATGATATGTTTGTTGATATTATGTATAATTGTATTTGATATTTAAAATTAATTTTAATTAAATTGAGATGATACTATATATCTTATTCAAAATTCCAAGCTAATCCCAATTTACACAAGATAAGGATTTTTGGTATTTGATAGTATTCCATGATTGTGTAGAATGGGCACATGTCTATTATGAACAAGATGAATTATATGAACACCCACATGGGTTATATTTCATGTAACACAATCTTAATGGGGGGATTATTTCATGGTGTACTCGACATAATAGTATACCATAGAACCTTTATATGGTACCTTGGCATCATACAGCTTCATATGCCTTTAATTATTACATTTATAATAAAGATAATCCTTATGGCTAAATTTGTAATTCCAAGTGGGATAAACACTAGTGGGAAAATTTATAGAGTAAATCAATCTATTTATGTTCGCATTTTTATAAGTATTCCTAATCCTTATAGATTCATGAGGATCAATGCTAAAGGAGGTTCTACTATTGGCACAGAGGAATTCCCACACTTTATTAAATTAGTCATGCAATATTTGTAATGAAGATCATGATGTAATAATTTTCCATTTTATTAAGCACACAATTTAAGTTAAGGTTTCACTATAATATAAAAATATGTGATGCCAATACACACAATACTAATTACTATTGAGTAATTTATTGAATTCATGAAGCATGTGCATGAGGAAACTGTACACATGAAGGGTGTATAAGTGAAAACACATAGGTTATGAAGGCACATAGGAATAGGTGCATGAATTGAAGTATGTAAAAAGAGTGGAAATGGAAAACCCATTATGAATGGGTGAGGAGGGAAAAAGTAGTTCCCACCTTTGAGAATTAAAATTTAAATCTTTAGTATAGCTAGCATGTACTACAAGAAAATATCAAAGATGGGATAGGGGTATTGAGTTGATATCCTTAAATTATAATTGAAAGAATACCAAATGGATTCCATGGCATACCTTTTGAGAACATTAATGAGTGAAGGGATGGATAAAGGCATGGGAGAGTAAATACATGCAAGTCCTCAAGGCTATATAAGGCTATAAGGAACTCTTTTTAAAAATTTAATATTCCAAATTTTTTAATTCATAGAGCCTGAGAAAAGTGTTTTGAATCCATTAGAAGGAGAGTTCATCAAAATCTAATGATAAATTTTAAGTTCTAAAGTGAGGTGATAGTAGATAATGGAGAAAATAATGAAATTATGATTGTATAAATTTGGTTGAGAGAGTTGTAGGATACATTTACCAATGTCTACCATTAGAGGATGCTAAAGTAAGAAATATGAGGAAGTTCAAATCAGGAAACATGTATTCTTTCAAAAGAGTCATATATCTATACCTAAACCTTGAGTCTCCTTGAAGGATGATGTGGTGAAAGTAAAAGGCCCAAAAAAATGAGCCTTTACTTATCATTCATAAAGAAGAGTATGAAGGAGTTGGAAGATGTCATGTTATGATATAGTAAGAGGACCCTAGTGAGTATATTTTTCAAGTAGAGAATGTGGAAAAATAAGAAACAAATAATTATATTAGGAAGGAACTAATGATGTCATGCAATGGGGGGAATAATAAGTGTAAAACACCACCTCCATCCTCTAACTTTATTAAAGAAATGCATTACCCTGATTCAATTTTGTGTGATGAAGATTGGGATTCCAAGGTCTTATACTATCAGGTGATCAACTACAACAACTATCAACCCAAGAATGATGGATACTTAAAGAATAACTATAGAGTCAAGTTATAGAACATAAATAATTATGTCACCTATGACTTCATAGTGTTTAATTAGTTGAATGATGCCTGGGTGCTCTAAATTTTCCACTTGATGTATTTTTGGAAGCTTGTGGAAGCATTGAGATTATTATTCTCATACATCCATGAAGATTATTTTTACTTTTTGTATTAAAGGATGTGAATCACTACCCAATGAGTTAGCCATGTAATAAGGATACAATGTTTGGGTGTTAAAGTTTATATGGATCTAGACAACCATAAGGTAATTGAGAATGTGGTAGTGTAATTAAAGTATAAAAATGAGGGTCATGCAATGTACTTTTCTAACCTTCAATATCCCACCATTTAGATAGCTTCACACTTGGTAATGAACAAGCTTAGGGGTGGGGATAAATGGAAATAGGTTGACCAGGTGCACCTATATATGACAAAAAAAATGGCCTAGGGGTAGAAGTGAAATTATGCCTTGTAATTTATAGAAAATATTATGAAGGATGCTAAGAAGGCCCACTACCTTCCAAATCATAACTTTCCTTGGGGTGTAATTATTATTTTACTAGTATTTTATGAGATTAGTATTCTTGAATAAATCATGAATGAACTGATATGGGTATACCCATTAGATAACATGTCCCTTATAAAATAGATCAAATAGTTCACCTATCTAGGTACCATCTCCCCTTCCCGTAAGATAAAGATGAAGGGATGGTTAGATGGGTTGAAGGAAGCATTCAAAAATGAATGACACATCCATAAGGAGTTGTCTATGTAGATGGTAGATAACACCCAATTGTCTATAATACACCATTATTCACTTATGCACATCTATATGGAGACCACAAATAACTTATCCAAGTGGCTAAAGCTGACATATGCTTTTACTACCAAGTAGTTCAAAAATGTTGTGAATAACATTAACGATCCATGCAAGGTGCACATTGATGCTGATAAAATTTATGTTTATACTCATACTCTTTGTCAGTTGTATGTTTATCTTAGAAAGGAGGCATATAAGGAGAAGAATGAAATAGATATAACTGATATCAAAGCATACTAGATTCTCATTGGGGGACATATTCATGTGTTATATTATTTTCTCAAGCCTAAGAATAAGGATTTAGGAAGATAGGTGGACACTATAGAAACCCTTCCCCATCTACCTAAAATATCAATGTAAAGAAGGAAATATAGACAAAATAAGGGACCAAGGCCTAATGCTAATGGAAGCATGTCAATAGTATAATATAAGTAATAAAATATGGCCCCATAACCTAAAAAATACCAAGGCATGCTTATAAGATATGAATAAGAGGGCCTTTCTTCCACCCAACAAATTTTTACTCCTTTGGGATAAGAGCATTTGACACCAATTATTAGGACATCAAAAAAAAGGGTGACAAATCCCTAGCCATCACCTAAAAGAGAACCCAAATAATCCACCAATAAGCTAAAGGAGGAATCCTAGAGTGATAAGAATATGTTTCTCCTAATGATGCACAATTAGACATTGTAAGTCCCACTAGAGAAGAGGAGGTAGACATAGGTGTGACTCTAGGTACTAGTAATCATGATGATGGCTCAAGTGGTTAGCAATAGATTGAAATAGACATTGAGATACTTATGCACAATCTAAATAAGGGAAAGTGGTCTACTAAAGAATTTGAGTATGAATAAGGAACTAAGGGAGAGAACCTTATTAATGTATCCATTTTAGGTTATCTCCAACAAAATGTCTATGAAGAAGAATTGTATATATGGAAGTATTACCCTGATGAGGACTCATCTAATCAGAATTAGCATGAACTCTCTTTTTATATGGATGTTTTTAATGAGTAAAACCATTTTAATCTCCCATTAGACAACATGGATTTAGTTTTTTAGGGGGAGGATCTTCTTCAAGAATTTGGGTGGATCCATAGTAGTATTCACCAATCTAAGCAAATAAGAACCTTATTAAGATGGATATCCTAGTAGCGAGGTAGAATGCTCTACATGAATATAATGTTAACTATCTTTAGCGAAATCATAAAGATGTCCTTACACTTTACCTTTATAAACATTTCAAATGAATAAATATTTAATAGGAATTATTTGAGCTTTAGTGTGAGTAAGAAGCAATAACAACATCTCAATTAAAGACTCAAATTTTGCAAGTCAATTCTTCAACAAAATATGGCACTTGATAATGGAACCCCCCTTATAAGAGTATATATTGATAAGTTGGAGACCTTGGTGAATGTATTATTGCAAAAAATTAAAATACCAAGTTAATCCTGAACATGAGAAAACATGGATACATATTAGTTTACAAAATATGTAGAAGTGTGAAATCACTTTCTAGCTTGAGTGGGTGCTGTAATTACCATATTTGATGGTCTTTTTGTCAAGTTGGTATGACCCAAAAACGTTTTGGAAGGTATGCTTCAGTCAGAATAAATTCAATTCTAGTAACTAGCTAAGAATGCACTCATAATAAAGAATAAGATTAGCACTCATCACCAAGAGCTTAATACCAGTTTTGCAACACTTTAAGGATAGGTTTAGATATAATTAAGAACACCTGAGGAAAACCATAATGATGATAATACATCACTTGAGATTTTGACAACTCAAGTAGGTGATTTTATAAATAAACTTGAGGAGACTAAGTGGATAAAGGGTGAAGTTGAATAAATTACCTCCAAGTTATAGACTACTTTAAACCACTAGGAGGAGGTCAAGCACCAAGTCAAGAAAATGGGACTTGAAGTTTTATCACTTGAGGGACCTGAAGATGGTGCATAGTCTAAGAAAAATTAATGACTTAGTGTGGGTTGATATTAAACCCTCAATTTTGTATCATAGAGAGGGTATATAGGAGAAGTTGGGTTTGATTCAATAGGAATTCATTATAATGGCTTCCATGACTCATTGTTGTTTAAGGTAATCAACAAGCCATCATTTGAATATTAATTTATAAATGAATGAACGGGGTAAAACCATGTATAAATACCATTCAAGTGTACTTATATAGGGGGTTAAACAATGAGTGATTTATAATTGTAATCCTGAACTTAGTGGAAATCCTTATGTATATTATGGCCAATGTATAGTGAGCTCTAATGTGAATGAAATACAAAAATTTTGTTGATGAATCACCTTTTGTAAATCTTGTTATGGAATCACTAGTACCACTAATATATTTTATTGATTTGTGCTTATATTTTTCTAATAAATAACTTAGGTATGGAATGAGCAAGATTAGTTTTATTATGATATTTGTGGTTATAACTAAGTGCCTATTCAATCACATTGGTATAGAAATATTACCACATACGCTATTGAAAAACAAAATAGAGGGGAATTGATCTTAAGATGCATGATTTATTTTACTATGTGAGACCTTTTCTTGCATGATATGTTAGCATGCTAGCTTGTTGGACTTATTGTTCTCTATTGGTACATGACTAGGATAAGTCATGCTAAACTAAAGTAAAATAACCCAACAATCGATTATAACTAGTGGTATGACATTTAGAATTAGACTTGGATGTTTTTTCAACAAATTCCATTCAGACATCCCAATCTTTGAAATCAAATGGGGATACACTATTGCTTGAATATCTCATTGATAGTATTCCAATCTTTTGTATAATGAGCACATGCCCATTTTCAACAAGATAAGAATAATATTAATATCCACCTTATGTAGAATGGGCACATGTATTATTTTATTCATTTTTGGACATCCTTGATTATAATGGCTTAATAAATTCTAATAAAGAAACAAACAAAGGAAATAGTCTTATTAAAATTTAACAATATGTGGGATTATTTTGTAAGAGTAATTAGAATTTAATTTTAGGGTCTCACCTTGATTTATTGTCATATAATATTTGTAGTAATATTTTAATATCATCTACTATTTTATAATAATATCCCATTGATAGTATTCATACACCCCAATTTTTGAAATCAAATGGGGACCCACTATTTCTTGAATATCCCATTGATAGTATTTCAATCTTGTGTAGAATGGGCACATGACCATTCTAGAAAAGATAAGAATAATATGAACATCCACGTTATATAAAATACTCACATGTATCATTTCATTAATTTATAGACATCCTTGATTATAATGGCTCAATAAATTTTAATAAATAATCAAATAATGGACTATAGGCTGAATTATAGAGCATACATGATTATGATCTACATAGTGCATAGAAGTTGACAAGTCCACGAATAGGTTAGTAAGGTGCACTAAACTATGGGGCAGGTGGGATTGTGAAATGTGTGAAGAATAGATAAGTGTGCATGATTTTAAGGTGAAAAATAATTGTTTTACCATAGTCGATGAACAAGTAGACTTGTTATGAAAGGTTGAGTAATTTTCATGCAAAGGGGAGTGCACTATACATAGTAGATAAAATGAGGAGTGAGACCAGCTATGAAAAAGATACATACATATCATTTGTCCATTACGATATGATGTTTTAAATTATCTAATGAGGGTCTAGTTTCCCATATAATAAATATTGAAGCATTATAGGTGCATGACCATATCATCTTTGAGACATACAAGTTGTAGATGGGACATATAACACTCTTTCATTTGATCTGGCTCTCCTAGGTTCTGATAGGTCTATTAAATCTATGAGACTGACATGTTTGACATTAGGTCAAGCTCATTGGTCTACTCTTACCAAGTTATAAATCCAAACCACATGGAATCCCTTGATTTAGTCAAGCTCTCCTGGGTTCTCCTAGCATATGTAGCTTTATGATGTTAAAATACCATCATAATGTTTTTTAGTATACTATTATGTATAGTAATCTACTAAATAATCCCCCCAATCTTGTGTTTCAAAAATTTGGGTAGAAAGTGGATGTTCATATTATTATTATCTTGTTCATAATGGGCATGTGCCCATGTTACATAAAGTCTTAAAGACACCTTGAAATTTGTTATATTTTCTTATAAACTCTTTCTTCCATAATTAGAGAATTTATGAAGGTCATTATCAAGTATTCAATATACATAAACATTCACATTAATCTAAATTATCAAATCCTATTTATAATAGTTGATTTTGATTCATGGAAATGAATTTTTAACCACCACATTATTATTTCAACAAATGGTCTATTATAAGTTAACCTATAATTTGACAGGTGCAACTTATTTTTTTTCCATCAATAATGAGGGTTGTGGGGATAATCTCCTATTTATTTATTTATTATAATAAAAAATGGTTTTAAACATGAAAAAAAAATATGTGTACATCATATTTATTATAAGTAATATTAGACATGAAATGGATACAAAAGGTAATTGTATATAGTTATTTACATATGTTCAATGTGAGAGATTCAATTGGATATGATGAGATTCACTTGACTTCATTTAAATGCTCATATATACATTATGATAAATTAATACAAAAGGATAATTATTATATCTATTTTCTCAATGATGTCAAAATCCCTTTCAATTAGCATAATTGGTGGATAAAATCCCTAGTAGTCAAAGCAAAATGTATTTCAAGAAATAAATATTTGTTTATGTTATCATGATTAGTGCAATTGATTTAACTTGTGTTAAATTAATGTGTGAAATTAAAATAGTGATATTTGAGTGATTAATATTATTCTAAAAATCTCAATATTGATAGATATTCAATAATTGGTATAATTTAGCATTTAATAAAGGGTTCATTCATGACTAGACTTGATCATGAAGAGTGTAAATATTACATGTTTTTTCACATATTAATAGTCTATAGATTGTTTATATTTAGATATAATTAATTTTAACATTAGTTTTATTTTAAAATTATAAAGGCTAAATTCATCTCCTTATCTTGATCGATACATCCAAATTATAGAATAAAATGATAATTAGCTTTCAGTTAACTATGATGCTTTTAGATATCCAATTCAAACTAATCATGCATATAATCGTACAAATTTAGTTATTTAGTTTTGGTTGAAATAAATATCAATTCTACATTATTAATGGTGAGTTTATTCTTCCTAATGATTATTTATATTAATATTAGTAATTATTCTTTTAGGAGTCTAGTTTATCAAATACTATTTAAGTATAAATTTTGAGGAAATAATGATAAAACTCATGACATTAGGGTGGAGCTAGAGAAGCTATTTTATAATTAGTTGCTCAAAATATTGAAAAATCATTGAAATGTAATTTTTTGAATTTTAAAGCTCAGCATAGAAAATTTGAATCTTAAGATGTTATGGTCTTAAGACATGTTACATAGAAGTTTCCACAGTTAATAAAATGTTTCTAAGTCTATAAAGTTGATATAGAGTGTAAATTTTAACTTCAAAGTGTTTTTTAATATAGTTGAATATTGACATAGTTAATTAGGGAGTGGTTTGGGAGTTGTATGGATCACTCGATGTATATGGGATTTTAGGGTTTCCCTTGATTTAACACCATTGATCTATCTAATATAGGTAGGAGTTATTCTTATTGTGATAGTGCATTTACAATGTTGATTTAGGATTGTCACCCATCCTTTGGGTAGTTTTTCACCTTCTATACATTAAATGGCCATCACCACCCCTTATGCATAATTTGATGCAAGTATTATCAATGGGAACTAAAGAATCCATGGCACTAAAATAAGGTCAAAATTTTGTCCATAAAGTCTAACACAAGGTATTGATTCTAACTTTAATAATCCTCTATTATATGTGGTTCTAAGATTACCAGCTTTTGATAGATCCTATCATTATTTTGAAAATTTTATCCTATTTACTTACTTTGTGGATGAGTTCCTCTAGATAAACTTTTGAAACAATGGGTTCACAACCATTGGTAAGGCCATGGGGTGAAACTAGAAGGAGACCAAAACCTCACTAAGGGTTTATTCCTATTTTGTTTCATAAACCCTAAACATTACAAATATATTTTTAGCCATGGCCAATGGTTTCCATAATACTCTTGTTGTTTTCTCCCATTAGACCTGAGGTTTTAAAGTCTTAAAATAACCTAAATTTAAAATCCCAGTATGGGTAGAATATATAGGCTTTCCTCTTTGTGGATTTTTTAACCAGATTATGAAGCCTTTAGGCCATTTTATTTACCATGAACAACCAAATTTATATAAAAATTAACCTCATAAAAGAGTTTGTATCAAAATAGACCTCATGAAATATCTCAAAGAGTCCATAAATATTCAGGTGGGAAATAACTGATTCTCTTATCATGTGATCTATATTAACCTCTCAAATAATTTTTTCACTGCTAGGCTTTGGCACACATGATTAGAGAATGTTCTCTAATGGTTGCCACTCATTCAGTCCCTCAAGATTAAAGTGGGTCTAAGTCAAAACCCCAACCTTATGATGGGTGGACAATAATTTCTAATTAGAAAAATTATACTACCTGTGGCAATGTTAGACCCTAACTAACTGTATATCAGCCCACATGGGGGCCAAGATCTATAGCCCCTACTAGTAAATCACCTACATATTAATAATTTAAACCCCCACCTCCCATCTCTTAGTCCCCATACATGGTCATTTGTTTTGTGTCTACCCCATCTCTTATTCTTATGAATATTTTATCATAACCCCCTTTAAGGGTGAATTATTGTGATTTAGACTAGGGTATTATAACCCTCCACCATAAGGATATTATGTGTCACTCACATAGTCCCTATCCATATATAGATGAGGATTATTTGAAAAAAAGGGCACCATTTCATGCTTGGAGAATTTTCCCTTATAGGCTTATCTTTCAATTGATTTACAACCCTCTTAGACCTCACCAAGGGAAATGATATGAATTTGGATGATTCTAAATGATATTTTATTCTTATACTATTAGAAAAATAACTAGATTGACTTGAAAGTATACAGTCATGAAAAAATTTCATCATTTTTCTCAAATTAATGTTTTATGCATGTAATAAGTCAAAAAATTTGGATTTTTAATTTAATATGAAGCTTGCACTATCTGGTTTAGAGCCCTTTGTTAGACCACCTATCATGATTATGGCCATGGGGGAGTTTTCAACCTTTTGGCACCTAAACTATCTCAAAATATCATTTTCTAGGGTTTTGACCCCACCCATTAGGTGGTCTAGACTCTTTTTGACATTAGTAATTTTATCAATGGTCTTTTCAACTTGTACACTTCTAGTGATACTATCAAAGACACCTTTCTCCTAGACCCATAAGGGATACTAGTTGGATTGAGTGTTAGTCTAATGATATATCTTGTACCACTTATTTACTTTATATCTATGGAAAATAAGTAGATATATTTTAGTAGGGCATACATAATGTTATAAATCATGAATACCTTAGGGTTTCATAAGAATTAGAAGCTTCACCTTTAAAACTTCATTTCTATACTCAAGCTACCATGTGGAGATATAAACTCTAGGTTGTTAAGTCTTATAAGGCCATAGTAGCTCAACTCTAAGCATAGATGTATTGGTTGAAGGTACAATAAAAAGTGATGAATGACTTTTTTTATCTCCTTTGGTCAAAGCATGATGTAGACAAAATTAAATCCATTAAAAGTGTTTTAGATAGGCTTAAAAATTTACCTAATATCCTCTAAGCCTTTATGTATCACTAAAATGGTGTTTTTGTAGTGTAATCTTCATCTCTTACTCATGAAGTTACCCTCTCTTAATGCCTTTTTTGGTCCTCTATAAGCTCTCAAAATCACAAATAATTTATTATGAAAGACCTCTCAGTATCAATGACCTTGAGTAAGTTGTTATGTATATGGCCTTTGATAAATATCTAGGTATTAATGAATTTCTTTGTGAATTTTATTAAACCTTTTGGGATATAGTTGGGATTGATCTTCATAAATTCTATTCTAAAGTTGTCATGACCAACTCTTTATGCCATCTCATCAATTAGTTCAGCATCAAATTTATTACCAAAGCAAGCGAACTTGAGGTAATTACCAATTAGAGACCCATAATTTTTCTCAATGCTTCCTACAAAATTATAGCTAAAGCATTATCTCTCAAAATCAAACACTTGCTTCCCTTAACTATGATTAGTGATCAAAATAGATTCATTTAACACAAATATATTCTTGATAATGTAATTTTTATCTAGGAAGGTATGGAATGGGCTGGAAAATCTAACTAGAAGGTGTTATTCTTAAAGATTGATTTTGAGAGTGCCTTTGATTAGATTCAATGGAATTTTATCATAGCTATGTTTTAGGCTCTAAGGTTTGGTCCCAAGTTTATTTACATCATCAATGTGTTGTTTCAGGATGATAGGTCTTATATTACCATCAAGGGATCTAAATATCAACACTTTGATATCTATAGATCTATTAGATAGGGTTTTCCCCTTACTCTCTTGATTTATGTTTTGGTTGTATAAGGATTTAGTTATTTATTGGTCAATTATGCTTCCAAGGGTCTAGTCAAGAGGATCTCTCTTCTTAATTCAAATCACTATTTAATTCATGGGTATTTTTATGATGATTCCTTCTTCACTCTATAGGAAGATGAAGAATTTATCAAGTATGCCATGTAATGCTTTGGTATCTTTTGTCTTACATCTGGGTCATCTATTCAATGGTGTAAGACTCATTGTTATCACCAATCCTTGTCACCCAAACATCCTTGGATGGAGGGATATATATGGTAATTGATCATTCATAGGGTCTAATTTAAAATTATTAGGCATTTAATTTGATTTCATAGCATATCCTACATAATTATGGTCTTATGTGGTTCAAAGAGTTGAGAAAAAAAATCTCCTTTTAGATCACTATGCCTTTGAATTTGACCAAGAAATTCTATATTTGTACTAAGGTGATCAATACTACTCATGTGTTTTATTTGTCTTACTGGGGATCCCTCCAATGCATCTTATGTAAATCTTGAAACTCTTATTTGATTCTTTATTTGGGCCAATTTTAAGGGGTATCAAGGTTTTCATAGAGTTTTTTGGGCTATCTATTTTTACGTAGAGAATTTGGTGGGATGGGACTCATAGAAATCAAGATTAAGGGGCTTAATCTTTGGGCTAAGTGGATAATTATAATCTTGGAAGGAATTATATTATTGGGATGCCTTGCATCATATGTCATCTTATTCACTCTCACTGCGGTTCTACTAGTTTTTGGGTACCTTGTAGTGATATATTTTATCCATGGTAAAAATTTTTACCCAATTTGGTGATTAGTGTTTTTATAGAGTTATCCTTGTATAGAGTACCAATTCTTATTTGACTTGGTAGTTATAATGACTTTAAATCCATGTATTTTAGTAAGATGTATTGGTTACCATAGGGACACTTTGTATTTCACTATGCTTTTTACATGGGCACCTGATCAGGCCTAGTTATTGGGATCCATTAGTCTCTTTGTTTTCTATTTTTTCACTCCCTATTCTATGCTTAAAGGAGGGTTTTAGAGTGGACGTGCTCACACTGGCTAGTGGTTTGGGATTTTACTAAACCAATTTTATTTCTAATCATATTCACACTCACTTAGGAGTTAAGCTTGATTGGGAGTTAGTTAATTAGTTTTTATATGTCAAATATTTTCACACTTATTTTATGCATGAAAATATTCCATATCAACTAATATTGGTTTCACACAAAAAATTATTTATTATTCATAACAACCTATTATTCTTATTTAATAGGCACTCCTATTACTTCTCTTAGGATTGTGGAAGAGAGAGAAATTTATGGATTATATTATTGACTTTGAGTAAATAATGAGAGATGGAGATTATTGTGCATAATTCATTTTATCTGTGCATTATGTATATGATGAATTTGATATGGATGTATTAATGGTATGTAGGAGAGATCTAGGATGAATTAGTATCATTCTTATTCCTAATAGAAAAATCTATAGAGGTGTATAAAATGAAATTTGATAGGATCGATGTCAGAACGTATGGCGTAAAGCTTATGGGTACCCAAGGAATGCCTTATATAGTCATAAAGAAAACTAGATAGATGGTCACAAGTGTATAGTAAATGGTAACAATAAAAATGATAAATAAAGGTTAAATACCATCATAATAGTTACTTATATATCAAGAATGGTTGAGATAAATTCAAATATTTTTATGCATTTAAATAATTGTGTAGGATAAAATGCAATTAAATTTCCTCAAAGGTTTCTTCTTACATATTATACCTATAATTTAATATAGAATAAGTGTAATGAGGAACTCAAATTGTTAAAACTTCCAATAGTATCAGAACCAAGTTTTAACAAGATAATGACCAAAAGATTTCAATAGTTTCAATTACAAAGAACAACTTATTTTCAAATATTGATGATTGTATAAACCTATACAACAAACATAGAGTCACCACATGCCTATAATCACTCTAAAATTTTCAAGAGGTAAAAACATGGCATAATTAATACATTCAAAGTTGTCATGGAAATTGATACTTTCATATATTATAATTAGAGGAACAACCTCGGGATTCTTGAACATTATGCATGATAAAATGAACAAAAAGAAAACTTCCATACCAATGATGGGAAAAAATCAAAGTTAATAGGTAATGTTATGAACCTCCCAGCTTCTTTGACTGGTATGCTCATACATGGACATAAGATTGGGGGTTTTGGCCAATTTAGCCTACCATTTATTAAACATGGAACAAACTACATAGTCACATCATTGGATTTTTGTCTCAAGAAGCTTGAATAACATCTCATTGATGAGTATGGGGATTTATTTTACACTTGTGGATCATCTAAATAACCTTACATGATGCACTATTAAAAAATGAAGTACATGATAAGTGTAAAGGGTATAGGGAATTTGTTTTCCATGTTGAATAAATTAATAGTGTTCTTAGTACAAGTACTTCATTCAAAAAAAACCACCAATCCTATAATTAAAATAAGATAATGCTTCAAGTGAAAATAAGAATCGAACCTTATTTACATTTTCATTAATGTTGATAATATGAAGGGTATTTAAAATTGTGTATGTAAGATTATTATTAGTGGGACACATCCATGAGGATATAGATGGGACTTTTGGCATATTAGCAAAATCATTATGGAAACTTGTCACATCTCAATTTCTTTCTAATCTGAATAACTTATTTAATCCATGGATTATCATGGTTGATTAACTAATGTTTGATTAACCTTTATGTCATATATTGATTATGGGATAGTTATATGTTGATTAATTTACATGATTAATTTATTGATTTAGCTATACTTTTTTACTTCATACATTATTATCATGTTTGTTAATTATAAAACATTATTTAATGGATATAATTATGTTTCAGGCTAACTACCTTAATTATTGTGAGGTGGATGTAGGATACGTCCATCCCTTAGAGTGTGATGGAGGGAGAGCATCATTAGAGAGGGTGGTTTAGATGGAGATTTTGGGGGATGATAAAGAACAAAACCAAAAAATCATGCACCTACCACAATAATATTTCATGTGGTATGAATAATTTTTTGAGTAGATAGTTGTTGTATGCTTTGTTTTTTATATGAATTTATGTTGTGATATTTTGTTTTATTAGATAATTTTATGTGATTATGTGATTTCACTAATCTATTTTTTATTGATTTTATTAATTAGTTGGTTTGATAAATATGTTCATAACTAGTTAATGTAGCTTATTGCAGTGTTGTACATAGTTAAATATTGGATTAAAAATGATTGATTGAATTTTTGTTATAAATAATTGATATATGTTATTAATTAATCAAGTTAATTTGTTACTGAATATTTACATTACTATTATCATTTGAATAGTAATATAAACCTATAAAAGACTTAATGGATTATAAGCTCTTTGTTATATATTAATGAATGATTTTGGCATGGTGAAATGATATTTGTGTTTTGAATTTACAATGTTAGGTAATAAACATAATGTATTCAAAGTGTTATAAAATATTATCATTATGAAACTATTATACAAACATCATTGTATTTTCAAGTAGTTTCTAGAACCTATGGATTATTATTTAAACATAGAGGGTTAACTAAAAGTTTGAAGTTAAATACATAGTGTTATTTGTAAATGACATTATAACAATTAACAATAGTATTTTAAACTCACATATGCTTTAACTATGACATATAATTGTTACATTAGTCAATATTGCATGTAAATATAGTGATGGCTGACATTACATGGAATAATGTATTGGGTATTATGACTTGTCATTAGTCAGTTTGTGTAGACTAGGTGAAGTCGATGCTAGGTTTTATTTAAGTCAAAAGGAATGCATATTTTATAATTAATTTATAATGATTATTTTATTTGAATAATTTAAATTTTAGAGATTATTATGGTTTTTAATCACTTTTTGACTCTTTTTTAACCATAATTCTTGTTAAAATCATGATAAAAATTTTAGTTATTGGCTGCATGGTGGTGGATTGTAGCTTAGTGGGGGTTCTATTGAGTTATTTTTGCATGCATATTTTTAGTTGGTTTTGTATACTATGAATGGAAGAGATTAAGGGGATGGAGAAGAATAAAATAAAAGAGAATAAGTTTGTGAGGCATGGAATATGGGGAGTATCAGATAGGAATAGAAGGAGGAGAATTCAAGCTAAGGAAGAAAAATAATTACAACTTCCTTGACATAATTATTAGGTCAATTTTATACTTACATTTATTGTGTGTGTAATGTTTTATGGATTTTGAAATTGAAATTGTTATTGGGTTTTTAATTTATCTGTATGTTATAAAAAAGTTTAAATGGTTGTATGTAGGTCCTTGTGGAAGGCTTGAACTCCATAGAACCCTACATCCGACCCAGGGTAACCTAAGGGAATTAAACAGAGTTGTAGAAATTTCCATGGTTACTTAGGATATAATGAAGCTTTGTCATAAACTCATTTTGAATTTAAAAATATGTGTTACATCATGAAAATATTATTTATTTAATGGGTATATTTGATAAGGATCGACATAATTTTGTTATCAAACTAGTTTAGACATATATTCATTAAGGTATTTAAATAGTCTAGATTAGAATTTGGATTGTATGAGGGCTTAACTATGTATAAACCTATTTGGATTTTGGGTTTGGATGAATGGTTTATTTATACCAAATGGATTTCTTAGATATGTATGTATGTATGTATGTATGTATGTACATACGTACGTATGTACGTATGTATGTATGTATGTATACTTGTAATCTAGAAATTTAGGGATTTCAAAGGAAATTGTATGTATAGGGCACTTATATAGAGGAATTTGAGGTTTTGATTTCGAATGAAATTTTATTGCTTAAATTTTGAAATGAATTTTGTACATTTTAAACCTAGAACATAGTCTTCATATTCATCTTTGTTATAGATGCCATAATATGCATACTTATATATGTATTTGGAAAAAAATAGCTAAATCCATAACATATAGAGTGGGTACATGTAGGTAAATGAGAAAATTGTAGTTTGTGCACTTGGTTTATGCATAGATATATACTTGAAGATGTTAAAGTTGATATGGTAGAGTTAAGATTCCATTGTATTCATTATACATCAACTACACATATGTATAGATATGAATGTGTATTATGATTATTTGGATTTGTCTATGGTTCAAGTAAGAGTCTAGCATAGTTGGTAAAAGACTAAGTATGCAATTTTGTATATATAATTTGCTTGAAGAGGTTTATGTGGTCATTTATAAGTTATAACAGAATTACCAAGATGGGCGTAGTCAATTGAATTTATGTATTTCATCATATGAATTTAATTTAAATGCCAATTTAAATAAATTGAATTGAGATATTTGATTAAAAGGATTTGGTATAAATGGTTGGTTGTGTGTATAATGTGAATCACATGAAATTATATGTTTGATATATCTAGTTTATAAAAGGGCTATGGGGATATATTTTTAGCTAGATATATACTTATAGTATATGCAATACTCTAAGGCATTAGATAGTAGATGTCTTATTACAATATATTGTATATAATAAAGTTTTTGCATAGTTTGAGAATCATACTCAAGAATTTTAAATATATATATATATATATATATATATATATATATATATATATATATATATGGTGTAGTTTACATGGTTGTTGACTATGTTATAAATCTAAATGTGATTATGTCATGTGTGTGTGTGTGTGTGTGTGTGTGTGTGTGTGTGTGTGTGTGTGTGTATGTGTGTGTGTGTGTGTGTGTGTGTACATAGTTATGTTATGTTTGAAAACATTATAATCATAAATGTATAAAAATAGATGCTTGTATATATTTAATGTTGTATAAAAACATTAAAATAAGCTATTTATGAGTTTAAAATATAGAGCATATTATGATGTTTTCAACTAGATTTTGTTTTATATGTGGAATATGAACAAATATATAAGTTTATGTTATAATGTTTATTTTAGAGATGTAATATCATTATATGTTACTTTGTGATTTGGGTAACTATCAATTTTGATATGAAAATAACTAGATGGCATGTTATATTTAGGACTATTTTTTATTATGTTTATTATTCTATAATAAACTAGATGTTATGTATTCCTTACATTATATTTGATAGACTAAATAAATGTATTTGATATTTTTGTACTTTGCATATTTTTATCATCTAAAGTGAAATATTTTTAATGAATCTATTGGTTTTTATATTATTATATATTTTAATTTAAATAGTGGATAGATTCCACTAGATTAATTATCACCATCAATGCAAGATGAGGTGTAATACAATTGAGTGATGTGTATGAAATTGGTTGATCCTAGAGATCATTAATTACTAATTTTTTTTGACAAATTAATATCTATAATTAAACATTATCATTTCATATGTTGATATAGTCATCATATTTGTGTGATATCATGTTAGAATAGATTTATTTATGATACACATTATGTATTAGATATCCTTAACACACATGATCTAGTTTGTCACTATGGATTACCACACCATCATTGTCTACACATCTATGAAGGGAAGGCCATCTCCTTGTTGGAAGATAGTGCAAGGGATATATGGTCCATGGTTGGTGTGGAAAAACACTCAGATAATGCTCTCCCTTCTAGTTGGAGTACTATACTAGGGATTACATTTGAGAATATAGATTGATACTTGAGTCATGGAGACTCATGCTCCATGGAGCTTTGTATCATGTTTTAATATTTAAGATATTGTTTATTGCTGAAAACTATAATATTTATTCATTATACTTCTACAATAGTGGATGTAATGTTGTATCAACCATGGGTAAATGTGTACTATTTCATTAATGATTTAGATGTAATATTTATTATTTAGTCAACATTGTTCATGATTGTTATATGTATTTATGGTGATTCTTAGCTAAGTGTATTAGCTATACAACTATTGGTTAACTAATAAATATAGTTAGTTAAATTATATATCTAGCTAAAAAATACTATGAATATGTGTAATTAAAAAAATATATACTATTCCCACCATGTCTTAGAGTATACCCCCTAGGTTGTGTAAAAATATATGAAATACTCTAAGACATGGTGGGTGATATGATCTTGGCTTGAGATGTGGGTATTTTGAAATTTATATTCCAAAGCATGCTCCAATAACTTGGACTTGCATTTATACCTTAATTTTTAAATATGAATTGAAGATTGACATTGATTTCTTCTATTTTACTAGCTTTTATTCAATATTTTTAGCCCCACTTCTATTCAAGATTCTTACTATTGTCCTATTAATGAGTCAACCATATTGTTTATTAAATATGAATGTAAGATAATATTTTATTTAGAATATTAAATTTCATAAATGTTAAAATCTAATAATTTCTTTTGATTAATGCTAAAATATTTAATCAAAATAGTTTTTAAATAGTTTTCATTTACTAGCATTATTCTACTTAAGTTCATGGTAGATGTGCTATTAGTGATGCATCACTATAATTTATGATGTTATAACACACTCATTTGATGATATGTGTTTGAAAAACATAACAGATGTTGGTGATGTAAGGAGGAGAGGATTAAGAAGCATTGAACTACAAGGAAATTATTTTAAGTTTATGATTCAAGGTCATTAGGAATCCTTAGAGTCATTGAGGTTTATTTTGTTCTCAACGTGGCATAAACAAATACATAGATATGTTGAATTTTTTAGTCCACTTTATCTCTCCATATTTACAAATTTTCATGCTCACAATTATATGCTAACATATTAGGGATCATATGTTAACTATAAAATTAAAGAGGCCTCCACAGACATGTGAGTTTATGGATTTCACATTGATATGTGGTTGGGTCTATTAATCATAAATATATCATGTAATATTAGGCATGTAATTTAAATTTATGAACCTTGATTTATAATATATCTGAGTGATCACACATTTTCTTAGATAAAAAAAATTGTTCAAATTTGATTTATAAAGGCATTCAATCCATTGATGGAAATGTATTGGCTAAAAAATTGAGGCTCCAATATTTGAAACCTTATGGAAGAGAATAAGTTGAAGCATTGTATATGGATTGGTTAATGCTTGTTAAAACATGGATCAAACAAGTTATAAAATCTAGTTTATCTCCTTCACATTGATGGCTTCCCTACACATTATTAATTAATAAATATACAGTAGCTAAACCATTTAAAGAACATCAGTGTGGCTACCAAGTGATTAATTATTTACAAGAATATACTAGTACACAAAGTGTGAACTTTGAAAAATTTGATAATATATGTGGTCACCATATTTGGTTTTCCAAGAACATGTCCATTCTACACATGTCTATAAAAATAATATGAGAAATAAAGGCATATATTATTATCTTGGGTAGAATGGGCATGTTCCCATTCTATATATTGAGATAAGAATAATAGCCTATGACTTGATAATATGAGAAATGAAGTCCTATGTTATTATTTAGTTTAGAATGGGTTCTTGTTGATTTTATAAAACATTAATAATAATAATGATAAGTATGTTTTACATTGCGTAGATGGCAATGAAAAGTGTTGTCCAATACTTGTACATGGTGACAGTGTATTTTATAGTGTCACTACTAATATTTTTAAATATTCCATGTCATGATATAATTGGTTAATATATGGTAAATTTTGGATAAATATTAAGCATTACTATAATTATTAAATAGTATGACAATATTATGGGGTCACATTACATAAATTTTCAAGACCCATTTCAACTTTTGGAACATGCTAAACTACCAACCCATTTCCCCTAAATATGAATGTAAAGGTGAAAAATAATTTAAGATGTAATTATATTTTGATTCCACATTAGAAAATGTAATCCAATAATAACTATAATGGAATTCAATATCACACTAGTTAAAACCAATAATATCAATATTGGAATCTGATATCCCACTAGTTAAAAACTAAGAATAGAAATATGGAACTCCAATTTCAAAAAATATAAAACCAGAAATGGAAATATTATAATTTCAAATTCTTAGGATTATGTCCAAGTTTAATGAAATTATGGTTTTATATACTAGACTCATCTAAGTGTACATCTAATAAAATCTTACATTAAAATCCTAGATCAACTCATTAG
The DNA here is from genome assembly GCA_037957365.1 of Torreya grandis. NCBI lineage: Eukaryota > Viridiplantae > Streptophyta > Pinopsida > Cupressales > Taxaceae > Torreya > Torreya grandis. Next base: position 3,331,705 of record JARHVA010001012.1, read on the forward strand.
GCTTCCTCTTCATACTGGTAAAATGTTGATAAACCAAATTAGGGTTGGTAACCTATCCAAATTGGGAAACAAAAGTGTTTTCACATGCATTCCAATAATTAATGGAGTTTTCTTCTAGATTGTGGTATCAATCATAGGCATCATCCTATAATATGAATAGGAAAATCATGCATGCAACATCCTCATTAGTGACATTGATTAACCTCAAATCATAATGAAAGACTTGATATGATCCTCCATCATTCTTCTTAATGAAAGGGAGAAGTAAGGTATACAATTATTTGGATTCCTTGGTAAATTTTGCACATCCCTTGGGATGACAATATTTTATTTGACTAAGGTAGTTGAGCCATAAGATGATTACTAAGATTTATATTTCTTACTAGATGTGTTATAGCCTAAGGTACCACATGAATAACCAAACTATATCTAGGCCTTTGATGTAATAACAAAGGTGAAATGAAATTATTTTTTTGGGCTCTGAACTTAATAAACTTCTTGGGTGTCTCTAGTGTAACTAAAACTTAGTAGATAACCTCTCGCTAGGGAAGGCAATAAAGTGGCCCTCCTTCTAGTGCCAATTTTTATTCTATTTATGTAGGTCTTATGCACACACAAAATTTAATGAGGTATCCTATAACATTTTACAATATTAATGGAGGTAAACTTCACTCTAGGGTAATAGTTACAGGTATAAGTTAAATAACTAAGTGGTGGAATAATAGGTTGAGCATGTAGGTATAGGTTAAACAAATAGGTGGTGGAATAATAGACTAAGAATGTAGGTTGTTAACTAGGTGTGCATGTGGGTAAATGAAACATAATAAGGAAATTAAAAACTAGTTGTGTTTTATGGATGAACCCTATCTTAAAGTGGGTAGATATCAATTAAAAAAACTACAAAAAAAGATGAAAGGGTAGAGAAAAAAATAAGAATCTATGGTCACAAGGGATTATTTCCAGGGTTATATTATTTATATGTAAGTGTTTTAGAACTAATTATTACTTATAGTATATATTTCACACTCACATACAAACATAATTATGCAGTCTACGAAGATCTAATATAGGGAACTCAAAGATATCAGCTAAAGGTTATTCCTTTTAGAGTATTTATTACACACCCTTACTTAGGAGATTATAGTTTGAATTAAAAAGGTATCTAGGGAAAATATTTATCACACATAGAAGACTATATCAAATAAAACTCTTTTTCATACTCTAAACATTAAAACAATCAACCTATTTGCATATAATCAATAATAATTGCAAATTATTCAATAGCTATTGCACATATTTAAACCAATAAATAATAGTGATAATAAAAAGAATTCTCCATAGTTTTTGCACACTTTGAATTATGGAATCAAACATCCAAGAAAATATAACACTTAATTACATAGAATTAGAATATGGAATGTATCTACACTATTTCATGACAACAAAAAATGACTTCTTCATGTATTGATGATTTTACAACCCTTTGAAATGAGGGTTGTAAAAGTATAAATAGACTTGGGAAGGGGTTTCCTCATCCTCCAAGTTCATGTAAAACTTTAAATTACATGTCAATAATTATAACCTTAGTTCTATTTCAATGTTAGAAATTGCATATACACTTATAGTTGAATAAAACTATATCCAAGAATAGATTCACTCGCATGACTCTATCAACATGTAATGCTTACAAATTTCTTAGACTAAATACAAAATGTGTACATGGCTATGAATAAACTATAGTTACATTGATTAATCTTACATGTAAAATTAAATACAATATTAAGTTTAGATAACTAAAGTTTATTCAAACTTACGGATTGCATTATTTAACTTGATGTGGTAGGAGGCACCAAATTTAATGGCATAATTGAATTGGGAGGCAGAGTCAAGATAGATGGTGGATTAAAGATGGAAGTTATGGCCTTAGCCTTATTTTTAGCTTGAAATTCTTGGTAAAAATTTAAACCAACCACATGATAAAATATGATGATTTCTATGTTCAAAAGATGTGGTTAATGTACCATATTTGCTTGTTATATTAATCATTCATGTTCAACCTTGGTGGTTCTAAAATTGACCCAAAAGATTTCAACCTCTATAAATTTATTTATTGAAAATTTTATCTCAACCTCAAATTCTTCTAATGCTAGCCCTTAAATTTTTTTTTTGAAATTGGCCAAAGCTTACTAAAAGAGATGATCAAAACTAGCTCTACTTATTAATTTCCCTATATAGTCTCTAGTTTAGGAAAGTTTTAATTCATTCAAAATATACACAAATAGTTTATCATTATTTATAAGCATTGGTATTATGGTCTCTACATTTGCAACCCACTCTCTTCCCTCATGCATCTGGATGACAACCAAAGTTAGGGCATTGATGCATCCAATAGTGTCATCAATTTCAAATGGTTTTAAACCTTATTTATTTTGTATAAAACAATAAATTTCAATTTATTTTAATCCTGTTTTAAAGAATTAAATAATTTGGTTGTTATAGTAATACTAGGAACTAATGCATCTCTCATTGAGCTAATAGTGTCCAAAACATTGTATAATTTTGAGGTTGTATTTCAAACATTTGTCTCAATTTAATCAATAACATGAACAACTTATTGGTGTTCCTAGACTTTCTCTAATTCTTTCTACAACTCTTTTATAGATTGATCAGGCCCCTCATGAATTTTGAGAAAAGATTATTTCTATGTTTACAAATAAGATCTAAAATATTAATTGAAAGGAGACTAATCAATTCTCCTTTTATTTCTCTTCAATAGAGATAATATATCATGTTTATCTTTTGAAACTATGCCCATGTCAAAATCATCTTTGATCTTCCTCTTCTTGACTCTTTGGATAGTCCCTGGAGATTTATAAAATATTGAACTTATAGTGGGTAGTTGAGTTATTGTTAGATTTGGCCTTTAAGAGGATTGAGCTTCCATGTCTATGGCCCATTATGGTATCACCAACTGAGTGGAGTTAATTAACTGAGTCCCCTCAGTATTAGTCTCAGCTATCATGTCCCCTAAAAATTTCCTCTAAGATTATTCATTTAAGGGTTCAGGTAATTATGGCCAATGATTTTAAACTAATTAATACCAGTGAATTGGGGCATTGGATGAAATATGTATATAGGCTTCTGATTCCTAGACTTCTTAGATGAAGATATAATAGTGGTCTAGATAGGATTGTAATAAGGTATTAGAAAACCTAATGGAGTGGAAGACACATGTAATTATTCACTTACCATGGCTCTCCTAGTCTTCTTAATATGAACCCTTTTAGACTTAGGGGCAACTAATGGAATGGTGATAGAGGTAACAATAGTGGAAGTGGAGAAAATTTATGTTGAAGAAATAATGAGAACTAAATAAATAGTTGGGGTTGAAGAGACAATAGGATTATAATGAATAAATTAAGATTTGAAAACCACTAAGGATGGTAGAACATCAGGACTAAGAAAGATAGGATCAAATGAACCAATAGACCTAGGAGAAATAATTGACATAACTAGAATTGTAGAAACACTAAGGATTGAAAAGATAGTTGGATCCATATCCTCACTTGATTTATCAACCTATAGTGGTGTTTTTAATTTTTATACTTGGATTATTATGAAATTATCTCTTTACAATTATTCCTCCTCATATTCATCATCACAATCACTTCCTATGGATGGTAATTCATGTCCCCTAGATCCTTGTATAGATGGTGTGTCCATAGTTGTGCTCATAGGAGGTCCATGGGGCTTAGGTTTCCTATTGTAACAAAGAATTACATTTTTAGTTGAGGAGGTAACCATATCAGTGGTGGAATATGGGACTTCCACACTTGAAATCACAAGATCTAAAAATGGAGTAGGAAGAATAAAGTCTTTTGAATCAAAAAATTCAATACAAATTGGCTCTTCTGCTCTCCCAAGAGAACTTGAAATATTATGAACCTCTTCCCCCTAGACTCTTGATTTAAAATAGACGTCATAATAGTTGGAATTTGATATGGTTCCCCTTTGTCTAATGATGGATGAGAAGGCTTATTATTCTAGAAGTCTATAGCAGCCCATCCACTTGGAGGTGAGAGCCTAACCTATGCATCTAAATTGAAATTGAAGGATCTCCTTGTATTATTTTCAATAGATCCTCAATCAATCCAGCCATCTAATCACTCTCTATAACCTAATAATCATTCTTATAATCTAATAATAAGAAGTCATGATCATAAGGTTCATGTTCATATGGGATACCCAAACCTTGGATATGCTTTTGAATCTAACCATGAGGGTTACAATATCTATGTGGTAGGGTGGTCAATAGATAATATTCCCTTAAATTACCAACTTCCCCAAAATGATTCTAATTAACATAGCAATTTTTTTTAATCATCAAATGAGATCCATGAAATTTGATCTTATTCTTATTATTTAAGTCTTCATCAATGCCCCACCATAACTGGTATGTGATCTCTTATTCAGCTAATTTATGTGGGGAAAATTTTTGGAAATGTAATATGGTAACCTTTTTCCCTATTACCATGATAAATGTATAGTTTTAGTAGATTTGATATTACCCTCTTGGAATCAGTGTATCATCAATGTTTTTTAATAATATCAATAATGGTGCTTCATGGATATCCCTCCACACCTGAGGATACACATCTTATGCAATTTTGACTATATTCCTTGCATATTCATAGATGTACATAAATGATTAGGAGTCACATATCCTATCTTTGATGTAATATAGATATATGCTCTATATTGATACATTATTCATTTATAATTTTCCCATGATTGCAAATAAAAGTAAATACATCACGTAGAAATGGCCTCCCATGGGCCTTTGTCTTTATGCAATAATTATTACTATAGTTTTGTGCTAATTATCTCTCCTAGGGTGAAAGTTAGATCTAAGGTCATCAATAAATATAGAAATGGTACCCACTCAAGGTAAAGAAAGTGGATGATAGGGTATCCATATAACCCATTTAGAAGATCCATTCTAATGTAGACTCTCTTTCAAAACTTGGTGATAGGTATAGGCAACTTTTGCTTAAAGATAATAGTTTCCCCATGGATAATCTATTTTTTAAGCATTTTTACAATTTTATTATTCTTTTTCCATGACACAACTCTTATAAATCAAATGTAACATATAAAATAGGTAAATATAGTTATCTCTATAAGGTGTCTCCTAAAATATAGGTGATGACAATTTTATGCTCTGTGTGACTTAAAAAAGTGCCACTAGTACTTTGCCTAAAAAGAACAAATTGTATAGTAGGTCAATGTAGGGCATCACCTCAGGCTTGATTATTGCAAAGAATAATCCTTATCATTTGAGTGGGAGAAAATATGTGTCTAATTTCATTTGCATTGGTGTTATATATTCTTCACATGTATACATGTTTACTTTTCTTATTACATCTCACAAGGCCGAATAGTTAGAATAATCATCATTGAAAACTATCAAATAAAAAACTATGTTTATTTATTTGATGGAGTGTTTGATTGAAAACCCAAAATTTGGTTAGAATACCTTAAATTTCCTAGATAAATAATCCATTTTTAATCTATTATGCACATAGATTTTGAGTTTTTAAATCTAATGGCTTAGCTCTTCTAGAATTAATTCATAGTTTGGATGTAGGTGGCTAGGGATTCGAGTTATGTTAGGGATGAAAATTTGGTTGGGCTCATTAGTGATAAATGGGAATTAAATTTAATTTCAATTTGATGATATAAATTTTATTATTCAATTTTAATTCATGTACCATTGATGTCCACATATCTAATCTTGTTTTACTCATTCAATTCAAACTTTTCTACTTTATTTTGGCAAGTATGCCACATAGGCCTTATAGACATTCTAAGGAATGCCACATCAGTGCCTTTGAAAAATGTCATATTGTAAATTTTTTTATTGAATTCATCTATGTCATGGAGGCTTTCAAGAGTTAGGTGTCATGTGTTTCATTTAAACAGGGTCAACCTAAACTCTTGTGATGTGAGCACATCTTGCAAATAAAAGTTAAAAAACCATATTTATAAGCATTTACTTCAAAGACAAAGATGCTAAAATTAATTTTTGAAGTGTAATTTATTTTTTTTTCCAAATAAAAAATCCTAACAAAGGCCTATGAACAAAATTTTCAAATACCACTTTTGAAAAATTTCTCCTACTACTTTTGTTTAACATTTCATCGAAGACCTAATTATGAATAGAAGAACTGACCATTTCCATTGAAGTGTAAATGCCAAACACTTCTATTAAAGACTAAAAGTTTTCAATTTTCAAATTTTTGAACGTAATCTAAAATAAACACAAATGTCTAAGACATGCATAAATCAAGAACAAAGTTACAAAGACCAAATACATGAACAAAACCTGCAAACAAAACTTTCAACTAACTCTTTTTATGAATTTAAAATAGATGCAAATGATCAAAATTTCCAAATGCTAACTTCTGAATAAATTTTTTGAAGACCTAAAATATGCAAAGAACACTTTTTGTGAAAGGAAAAATATGTGAAGCTTCAAAATTTATAATCATTGTGCATGTTTAGAAAACATGTGTATATGCAAAACTTATGAAGAGTATTAATATGTTAGTCTAAGTTAACTAAATATGTGAAAAATTCCATTTTCATTTATAATGAACATCAAATCTATGGGCACAAATAAATATGTTATGAGAGAATACTTTCAAAATAAACCTGGACCTTTCAGAATATAGTGGGTTCCTATTTGAAAGAAAAATTAGAGAATAGGGGTATGTTGAGTATAACACATGGTTGATGGGTAAAATAGTTCTTTTTCTTCAATCTTGGAAAATAAATTTGTCCTCCTTATAATTCAAGTTGGATAGGATTCCTTTATGGTTTAAAATCCTATGCTTCCTTCTTACCTTTTGGAATGATTGGATTCTAAGAAGCATAAAGGAAACCATTGGTTTGCTTTTGACTATCGACCCAGTCACCCTCTCACATAAAAAATTAGTCTCAACCTATATCTATGTGTTTATCTCAATATATCAATCTCTTCCTATCTCTATTTGGTTTAAGTCTAATATGGGCTCCTATAATTAGAAAATTATGTTTGAACAAGAAAAATAAATTTCTCCATATTAAAGGAAATTTGGTCACCTTAATGACTTGTGCATGGAAAACCATGTAATATAGCAAGATATTATCCTTAGGTTAAAGGATCTTAATGTTATCCCTAGCTCTTGGAGGTATGATTGAAAGGTTTAAACTCCCCCCTAATGAAATCTTTAAAAAGACACAGAGTCAAGAAGATGTTAAATACATTCTAAGTAAGAATAATCTATGGATCCTCTCATAGTTGGTAGTTCTTATTGAATCTATTATTTGATATATGCATTTATTTATTTTCAGATATTTTTATTTAACTCAACTTTTTATTTTTCACCTACTAGGACCCAAACCCCACCTGTGTCCTGGGCTAGACCCCACACCAATTTTATGGGCATTTATCATTAATCACAACATTTTTTACATGACCACCCACAAATATCTAAATGGAATTACTCATATATTCTAGGGAATTGATCCCAAAATAGCATGGCATAATATTGTACTTTATCTAGATGTAAATCTAGTATAAGAGAAGATTCATATAATACATTTAAAATTTGCCTTATTGGTAAAATAAGAAACAAAAAAAATATTGGATATATGATTTATTTAGTTACTTAAATACTCCAAGTGGATTTCTAATATAGTACTAGTTTAAAAATTGAATGGGAAAATTTGATGTTATATAGATTATCAAGACTTGAATAAAGCTTGTCCTTAATACAACATTCCATTACCAAAAATTAACATGATTATTGATTCTACAACTAGTAATGAGATGTTATCGTTCATGGAGGGGTTCTCATGATATAAATAAATCAAAAAAAAATCCATAAGATTAAGAGAAAACTTAATTTATTACACATTGGGGAACATTCTATTATGTGGTCATGCCATTTGGTTTAAATTGTTTAGGCTACTTATTAGTGAGCATAACCCATCTATATTGTGATTTATATACATAAAATAGTGGAATATATGGATGATTAATGTGAAAAATAAATATAGTGACAATTTTATGATTTAGATTTTCATAATGTTTTCGAATAAAAATATAATATGAATTTAAACCCACATAAATTTATATTTGAAGTATATTCATGGAAATTATTTGGCTACATAATATAAAAATAAGGCATTGAGATAGATCCCATAAAGGTCAAATCCATTTTATACATGCATCCACTAAAATGCTTATCATTATAAGAAAAAAATCTAGGCAATAAAATATTTTTTGACCCAATTAGTAGATAAGGTGCAACCCTTCACATGCTTACTCAATAAATATACAAATTTTTAATGGGATGAAAAATGTCAATAAATTTTTGATGTAATAAAATAATATTTATTTAATCCACCTATTCTAATGCCTCTGACATTGGGTATATGTATACTATTATACATCTTAGTTATAAATTCTACCTTAGGATATTTATTTGCATAATATGATGATTATCACATAGATTGGGTTGTATATTATATTACTCAAACACTTTTTGGTTATGATAAAAATTACACTACTATGGAAAAGTTATGTTTATCCCTCATTTTTACTACATAAAAACTATGGCACACTATGCTCAGTAATGAAAAAAAAGTAATCATAAAATTTAATCCACTCAAACTCCTTATCTCATATACATAGTTATTAGGATGCATAGATAGATGGCTAATACTAATCATAGAATTTGAAATAAAAAATTTTTCTCAAAAATTGGTATAAGGACAAGTTATTTTAGACCAAATAGATACATTCCCATTACTAGACACATTTAAAATTAATGATAATTTATGAGATGACTTTGCTTCATATCAAACATATGATTATAGCTGGACCATGTACTTTGATGGATCAAAATATTTAACAAACACTAGCTCTAGTAGACTTTTCATTACATCTCATGGTAAACCTATTTCATTTGCATATAATTTTGATTTTTCATGTACAAATAACATAGTATAATATGAGGCATTGATACTTAGATTATATACATCACACACATTATAGATAAAATAACTAAAAGTAACTGATGAGATGTGGGTGAGTTGGTAAAGTGACTTGATTATTTCAAGCACCACCTAGGTTTAAATTTTAGTTTGGTATTGGAGGATGAATGTGGCTGATTATTAATTATTCATGGGTTGATTGTGATCAATCATTGGTATTCTTAGGCTAGTAGTGGTTGATCTATGGTATTCTTGAGCTGGTTATGGCTGATCATTGGTATTCTTGGGTTAATTATGGCTATTGATAGTATTTTTGAGATAGTTATGACCATTCATTAGTATTCTCTTGGGGATTTGGGTCCCTGATTATGTCCAAAAATGGTTGGAGCTTGGTTAAAAGTGATTTGGACAAGGACACCTCAACCCTGAACATTGATATAAAAAAATAATTAAAAGTATATGGATACTATCAATTGTGCTTAATCATGTTTTAGACATCTTTCAAACAAAATAAGAAATGTTTATCCCATATAAAATAAATGGTGCAAATATTACATACACACTTTGATTCTCTTTAAATATAAATAATACCTCTAAGATATTATTGACATGTTGATTACATGGATATCATATATTATTTGATTCCCATTGACATTAACGATGATCACACAATATTTACTATTTAAAAATTACAACATCCATCAATGCTTTTAGCATAATTAGAGGTGATTGAAATCGTATCAATTACTCATAGTGAAGTGAATTTAGAATGGTATAGTGATGTGTGTGTGTGTGTGTGTGTGTGTGTGTGTGTGTGTGTGTGTGTGTATCTACGTGTGTGTATGCATGTATGTATGTTTTTATGTATGTATGTATGTATGTAAATATTTTATCTAAAAAAATACTATACGTAATGATAAACATAAATTACAAAGGGAAGCAATTTTCTATGTGTTAATTAGTGGATATTTACTCAAAATATCTTAATAGGGATAATTACTTTGGTACATTAGTAGTGATGAAGTTAAAATATATTTACTTGAAGTCCATGATAGTGAATGCAAGGGACATTTTAGTGGAAAATAATTTTTATAAACTCTTAATAGTTCTTAACCCTAATTTGGATGTGGATCCTATTTAGTGGTTAGGGTTAATGATATAAAAAAGATAGGGAATAAGGTGAATATCATATCTAAATTTGGATAATTAATGTGCTAAACTCAGAGTACCATATGATGAATTTATAAAATTGAGATAGGATATTAATGAAAATTACAACTATGATATATATATATAAATGACATAAAATATAGTGCTTAGTTATTTTTGATGTTAATGCTAGATCTAGTACAGGTAAGAAATAGGTGTGAAGATAGTTTTGGAACATTTTTTAGTTCTAGATCTGGTGCCTTTGACACTCTAAACACTTGTGTTAATATTAGATAATTGCATTGATGTTAATGTTTGATCTTGATGCTAGTGTCGTATAAAAAATACTCAATGAAATAGGATGTGACCACCTAGATGATTTTGGGTTTGGATTCACCTTCACTCTCATGAATTCAAATCTAGGTCATGGATTATCACTCCTAGTGAGATGGTAAAACCCTATATTTGCATCTTTAATGTGACCTTGGGTAACAATGGGTTAGTGGGAACAACATGTCGAGCTAACATGTAATGAACTCACCATCAAAATATTATACCTACATATCCAATACTATAGAAGAGGGCCTTAGACTCACGTAGTTCTCCCTTACATCTTGGCTTTTATGTGAATCATGCAATGTGTGTGAAATAAGTACATTAGTGATATATCTTGTAACTTGGAAAATATAACTTTATGATTACTCCTTCAGTACTTAAAACCTATAGTTGGGATATTACTTTAATGGATATTAGAATATGTCAGAATAAGAAATTTTTTGGTAACTTGAGTGCTTCTTGGGTGCTCTTTTGGTCTAATTTCTAGGTGTGGAATGAATGAGGGTTGATATTATATTTAAACCAATTATATTGGGAGATAAATAATATTAAATTACTTAGGACAACCCTTTTAATACATTTCATTTGTAAATTTGATGACTTTTAGAGAATTAGACACTTACATCAGGCCATGATAATAATTTCAATACCACTGTCTAACCAAACATTAGTGTGTAGGGAAAAGAAGAGCAAGCACAAGCTCATAAATTTTATGTGTAAGATAAGTCCATTTTAATATTTATGGTAATTATGGGATGTTTGTGTCATGAATATAACTTTGGTCAGACTAAGAGATAGGCCAAGGGGCATAATATAGAACAAGTGTGAGGCTTATATAATTAAGACATGTATAAAACTAAGAAGAAAAACCATGATCATAAGTTTTCCAAGTGTATAAAATTTAGTTTCTACATAATAATAAAATTTTGTCTACATTCCGCACCCCCTTTAATCTAGTAATGAAATTTATAGTTTAAAGGAAAGAAATAAGTACCTAGGTGTGTATTCATACCTTGTCTTTACTTGAGTTGAATTTGAGTGATTTTTTATAATTGAGTTTGAATGTTTTGTTGGTGAATCTCATAACAAAAATATCATGTTATAGTGTATAACCAATTCATATAATATGGGTTAAAAGTGAATTAAATAGATTTAAATTTAAATATCAAGGTTTTAGAGTACACCTATGTGTCGATGTAACTACCTTGTCTATTGGCAAGTTGTTTTTCTACAAGATGTATCATTGTAAGGCTTTAAATTTGAGATTAGGATAACTATATATAATTATTTACATTGTATATATAAAAGGAGATAGAGAAAAATATATTGGAAGGCACATGCACCCCACTTGGAGCAAAAGTGAGTTTCCACCTAGCAATTCATATTAGCTCAACCATGTAACCCAATGATATTTGTAACCTAGTTAGTTTGGATGACGAAGTCAATATTGAAAAATTGGTAATATTAAGTAATTTAACCACTGAAACTATACCAAAATGTAAACTAAAAACTATAGTATATTGTCTTTCTAAAGTCCATAAAAGTCTAATAGGTATTAATACATGCAATAGTTTTAGAATTTGAGATTGATTTAGATTTTATAATAATATTCATAGGTTTCATAGCATATACACCTTATATTTTGTCTCATATTGAAACTATATGTAACAATAGTACCATTTATAGAATTATGACACAAATGTGTATCTATATAATATAATTGTGTGCATTGGCTAATTCAAAAAACTATTTAAGTGTGGAGGATATCTTTACAAAGCATGCCCCCACTATATATGGATAAATATGATACTGATATAAGTACCAATGTAGAGGGCATGTTTATAAACATGCCCCCACTATAAACTAGAGATTTTGAATATTGATTATGTGTAGAGAACATGATTTCAAATCATGCCTCCACTGAATCTATGAATTAAAAGTAACATAATGAATGAATGTGGAGTACATGCTTCTAAAAAATGCCTCCATAGAATCTATGAATTATAAGTACCATATTGAATGAATGTGAAGTACATGCTTCCAAATCATGCCCCCACTAAATCTACAAATTGGTGTAAGTTCCATATTCTATGTGAGTGTGGAGAACATGCTTCCAAAGCATGCCCCACTATAATATGAAAAATATGAATAATGGGGAATCCATGTCACCATGACATTCCCCCACTAATATTACCCCCACATGAGATGAGGTAAAGCTAGTACATTGTAGTTAGCTCACCTTAAAAGGGTAAGATAACTATTAATCTGTGAATGTAACCATGTATCATATAGAAGGAAACATGTCTAGGTAGATGTAACATTGATGCACATAGAACCAATGTGATAAGATGTAGGCCTAATCTTCATGATAAATCTCATAAAAATGTCTATATGGTAATGTTAAAATCTCAAAAAGTAAATAAGTACACACATAAGAGAACTCAAAATCAAGTCAAAAGGTAATGGTCTAAGGAGGTCTAAAACAAGGTGCATGTTCAAATGCCATAAAATTGAGTGGACATGACTTAGTCAAATGTCCATGAAATAAATAAATGACATATTCAAATGTCCATAAAATTCATTGACATTTTCAAATATCTAATAATATAATGACATATTCAAATGTCTAAGAAGGAAAAAATAGGTACAAGGGCAACATGCAATTGAGCATATTCAAATAATTGAAAAATCAAGACAATATCAAGGAAAAACACTCAATGAAGTGTTAAAAATCATAATAACCAACCATAAACATGTTATAGTTTCCCATGGATTGAATGTGTTAGAAAAAAAAACTAAGTACATAGCATACCAAGTAACTTATGAAATATATAAGCATGGATAATAGGCATTTATAATTACATATGTAAGCTCAAACATGATAGTGTAGATTAATCATTGAATCATATACCATGTGTATATTAAGATCATAGAATATGGATTCACCCAACATCCTCATGACATGAGTATATGGAAGGCCCAACAACCATAAGTATATCATATATATGTGTATGTGTATGTGTGTATGTATGTGTATGTGGATGTGTATGTGTATGTAGGATTAAAATCATATTCTAATCATCAACATGGAATTAACATAGATTACTTGGAGCCAATAAAATGTGTAGGTGCCAAAAGTGTTTTTGTATTTTTGAATATTTTTGTGTTTTTTTGGTATTTTTGATGTTGAAGAAAGATCATCCTATGATGAAATACAATGGATGGTCATTGATATATCTCCCCATTTCAAACCTTACAACCTCAAGTTTGATCCTTTACAATTTTTTCATCATGATTAGATAAGTTGAAAAGGGACATAAAGTGTTCCTCATGTTTTTCATGTGTAGTAGAAGATGTAATGCTATCATTATAAACATGTATTAATTTGCCTTCATGAGGAAAATAAATTCCTTATTGATTTTGGTCAATTTTTGATTCTATTTGTTATAGCCAAAGAGTTAAAAGTGTGAATGCATATGGAGTTGTGGTAAGCATAGCCAAAACCCATGTTTGGATTAGTTTAAGACCACAAGCAATTGGTATTATTATGTTTCCCAAAGAGTCATTCCAAATGACCTTATTTTTAAAATCTTATAAGTTAAAATTGAGATACTAAAAATGATTTATGCTACAAGTGGGAAAAAATAGATGATCAATGAAGAATCCACTTGTAAGTATTTTCATAGGAATAATTTTGTGACCTAAGGAGGTAAAACTCTAGGGTAAAGCTTCATATCTAAAAATCCATCACAACAAGTTAAAACCCTAGGATTCTTGGAAGCTCTAGATCATTTTTTTTGCATTCACATGATTTGGTTCACCAAAATTTTAATAATAATTTAGATGTGTGTCCTATTTAGTGGTTATGCCTAAGGAGGGTGAATATCATATCTACAATAGACCAATAAATGTGATAAACTCAAATATACCATATACTAAATTTATAAAATTGAGATAGGATATTAAAGGAACGTAAAACTATTATAGATATATAAATGACATAAACTATAGTAATTATCTATTTATGATGATAATACAATGATAGATATGATATAGGTAAGAAGCATGTAGGAAGATAGTTTTGGAATAGTTTTTAGATTTTGGATCTCTAGACACATGCATTATCCTTGGATAGTTGCATCGATGATAGAGTCTTGTACAAAATACTTTATGAAAAAATATGCAACCAATTTGATACTTTTATATATGGCTCATCTTTGCACTAGTGCATTCAAATTTGGGTCATGGACTATCATTCTTAATGAAATGGAAAAAACCTAGCTTTGCATCTTCAATGTGATATTGGGGGAAAATGGGATAGTGAACACATAATGTCAAGCTAACCCATAATGAACATATTATCAAAGGGTGTTAAATACATATCCAATACTCTATAATAAGGCCTCATACTCATGTAGTTCTCCCCTAAATGTTGGCTTGTGTTTGAATCATGCAATGTGTGTAGATTAAGTATAACAATGACCTAGATTATAACCTAGAAAATATGACCTTATGACATTCCTTTAGTAATTCAGATATCTATATAGATTTTTCCTTTAATTTATATCAAAATAGGGTAAAATTAGAAATATATTAGTATGTTGAGTGTTTTTTGAGTTATATTTTAGTTTGATTGTTAGGTGTGGAATGAATGAGGGTTGATATTATATTTATACCAATATTATCAAGAGATAAATCACATTAAATACATTAGGCCAACCATTTTAATATATTTTATTTGAAAATTGGATGAATTTTAGGTCACTGGACACTTGCATCAGGCTAAGATAGTAACATTGACACTATGGTTTGACGTAGATATTAGTGTCCAAGGAGAAGGAGAGTAAGCACATGCTTATAAATTTTAAAGGTGTAAGATAAGTAGATTTTAAGAATTATTGGAAATATGGGATGTCTATTTCATCAATATAAGGTTGGTCGAACTAATAGATAGTCTAATGAGCATAAGATAGAGTAGATGCAAGGCTTACAAAAGTAAGGCACATATATAACTAAGACGAATAACCAGGGTTATAAGTTTAGCAAGTGTACAAGATTGAGGTGATACATAATCACTAAATATCATATAAAAATAAAAGGGTATTATTGGCCCAAAATGAAATAAGAATTCTAAAATAATGATATGTTATGTAAACACTATCATAAGCATAATAATATATATCATGATTTTTCTTAATAATTATAAAATATTATTTCACCATTGACATTTTCCATTTGTGGCTTTGTCTTGATTATAAAGATAAATACAAAATCATAATAGGTCCAAATATTCATTATTATAGATATATATTAATATAAAAAATTGGTTACATTTCATACCATTATCTTCAACTACACAGGAAGATATATGTAAATTCTTAATGATGAATATCATCCCATGATTTGGACTACCTTAAGCTATTTTCACAAGTATTGGGTATTCATTCCATAATAAAATAATTAAATATTTTATGTCAACTATAAGATCCATCACATTTTTCTATACACCATATTAACTACAAGGTAATGAACAAATAAAGGAAAAAATTAAAATACTTGTGAATATATTGAGTAAAATAGTCACATAAGTGGTGTAGATGGGCACTACCAAATTATGCAATTTAGACCTATCACACAAGTGTGCACATGAATTAAGGTTTTTATTTTTTATTTTTAGAATATTAGAGTTATATTCCTAAATAATAAAGGGGCTCAACAATGTAAATCAGTAATTAATGTGTAATAATTAAACTATTGATTTGTGTAAATAGATTGTATCTTTACCTTTTATAAATATAATAAGAAGTGAGTGAAATTAGAACTTAGCTTATTTTGGTTGATCTATACTGAGACAAGGTTTGATACTAGAGGAGAAAGACTAAGAAATAGTTAGAAATAGGTTTTTGGAATTTATTTCTTGATTGGATAGGAGTGCTAAAAATAAGACACCCTATTGTTCTATTTTGTAGTCTTATTCTAGTGCTACTTTCTTAAGGCTAAAAGCTTTCTGGGTTTTTTTTTGAAATGATTTTGTTACCCTATCACTAAAATTTCAAGGTCTAATACTTTGCAAAGCTCACTATATGCCTATTTTAATCTTAAAACCCTTAGGAACTCCTGGTGCTTGAACTTGAATGCAAATTTAGAAAAGAGAGAGAAGGGGCTAGTGTGTAAAGGATACATCAAATGCACTTCACACCCTGTATGTGGGTAAGTTGCCTACATACCAATACTCCAAAGAGGGATCAAGCTAATTTAGTTCTCCCATTGAAGTGCTTGGTGTAATTTGTGTATGATAAATGCAACTATAATGTGAAATTGGATGTGCTTCAGCTAGCTATGTAATAGTGTAATGACTTGAGTAGGCTTGAAATAATGTTATAAGGTTGTGTGCAAAGAATGAGGAAGAGTGTTTGAGTGTACTTTTTTGTATTCTTGAATATCTCTTGTAAATGAATACCAACCCTTCTAAATGGACATTGAATGGAATTTTATAGGGAAATTAATGGTCATGGGTTAAATTAATTCATGTGAGGCTAATAGGGAAAAAGATAAAGATCTAGGAAAATATAACTATTTGAGGCAAAGATGAGCTTGGAAAACAATGCTAGAAATAAGACACCCTAAATTTTGGCACTCCTATCCTATTTGGGCACTATTGTCTTAAGGGGATGAGACCTATGGGGATATATCAGGGCATGTGAGAGTTTCCTAGGTCTCAAAAATCTATGTTTGGGAAGATATGAATGACTATGAATCAGTGAAAGAAGTAGCCTAGAAGGGTTGTGTGAGCCAATAGGAGGACCTATGAATTAGGCATCTTAGCCATACTTGAAGTTATAAAATTTCACATGACTACATTTTACCCCCACTTTATTCTAGTGATGCAATAAAGTGAAATACTAGGATAAAGGAAAATAAGAAGCATACTTGAACTTACCTGTAAGGGTGAATCTCATGAAGCTATATAATGTTAGATGTGTATAGAGAGAGCACACTGTGAATTTTGAATCTATAATGAAAACATAAAGTAGATCATTTATTACTATATATGTTATATCTAAAATAATAACATATAAGATCTAAGTAAGAGGAAGATAAATGAATGAATACACCTTATCGAGTACACAAACTAATACAAAACTTATTGTGATGATGGAATGTGTTGGATGATGCTGAGTGTATGTTGTATCAAGAGTAATATCATGAATAGAGATGAGTGATCAATTCCTTAGAATGTGGCTCAATAATTCAAAGGTTGGCTCTTTGGCTCCATCATCTCCAACTATGTGAAGTTAACTAATCATGTGTGTGTTAATCAATTTTTAGATTGTGTGTATAATCCCTCTGAATAGGTGGCTCAAGAATACAAAGGTTAGCTAGAACTTTAGCTCCATCATTGCCTCATGAAGTGAAGCTATGAAGTGATACTAATATAGAATATATGTCATATGATATGGATCATGGAGCTAATGGATTTTATATAAATATAAAAATCTATCATGGATAACCTAAATGTGTGCTAAAAACTGGGCCACTCTTGGCCATTTTAAAAGATGGAGGTTAGGCTTGTATGAAAGCCTCTCTAAAATTGATGAAAAATAATTATGTGAAAGCTAACTTGGGAACTTGGTTACTCAAAAATATAAACTTATATGAAATTTTAACTCAAATGTGATCCCGACCACCTACAGATGGAGTAAGGCACTTAACTACTAAGAATCCTTGGAATAAACTAAACTCAAAATGAAAATAAGATCAATGTGTTGCACATATTTCCACCAATCACTGATGTTTGGAACATGGATTCTGATCTAAAATTTATGCCAACTACCTAGTCTAAACTAAAAGAGAGAACCATCATGCCATGCATGATAACCCACTGTATCTAAGAAAACTATACTAAAACTGTTGAATCTGACTAATCTAGAAGTACAAAAACTATCTTTAAGCTAAAATTTTTGCCTATTTATAGAAACCTTGAGTATTTTACTATCTATACAATAACACCAAAATGTGGACACACCTATTTTTGGCACTACTATCTATTATTGGTGATGTTCATTATGAAAATTTACTACTGATCTAAAACTATCACTATTTTCCTACTCTAGTTTGACCAATTTAACCTCTAGATTTTGTACTGAGTGATTTGAATGATCTTGTTTTGAATATTAGTAGGTTTTATCTATGTGAAAAACCCCTATTTTATGCCCCCTCTTCTAATGGTAGGAATGATGAACCTACCATGACTACCCTGAGAAGAAAAGGAGTCCTGCAAGTGTGTGAAGTTGTATAGATGCAAGATATATCATTCAATATTTGATAATATATTTCGAGATATATAAATATGTGAATTTATAGATTTTTATATCAATATGGGTATGCTTAGATATATATAACAATGTGAAATCATGTGCATGATACTTAATTAGACTAGTAATGTTAGATATTAGTTGTTAGTTAGTTAGTAAGTATGGAGGGATGGAACATGATGTCCATCATGGCATCCAAGAAGAAAGGTAAATGCATGATTGGAATAATATAATTTCACATATTTAGGAGAAAATAATCAAAAATTCATGCTAATTAAGAATCAAGAAGCACACAAGGGTGGCTAAGGGGCCTTACAAACAAGTGATATAGACACATGTCACTCAAACTGGAAGACAAGCATACAAGGCATGTTGAAATGCCATATACACATATAAGCGAATAAAAAAATTTGGAATGAGGGACACAAACACATTAAATATTACAAAAAAATGACATTGGTATATGTCCTAAGGCAGACACATGAAATAAAAACAAAGGACATTGACAAATGTCCTAAGGCACAAGCAAGAGATAAGCTGGAACTGGAAATGAAATCACACAAGCTATAATAAGCAAGGAATGAAAGAAAGAATAATAAATAGAATATACAAAAACATCTAACTAATAAATCAAATGTGAAAGTATGTAAAACATGTGTAGTATAAGACTAGGTATATGCTAAGAAATACACAAGTGTTAGGTACTAGTGAAATGTCGATGTACTAATTTATGTAATATATAAATTAATGCACATCAACATGATAAATCAAAGTGTGTAGTGTAGGAATGAAATAACCTAGATGGTGTAGTCATGTAGAAGATGCCCTTAGTGGGTATGTATATTGATGTGTGTCTTGAATGTAGAAGGAAAAATTCCCCCTCGACGAGTAGAGTGAAGAAATCAAAGAGTTGGATGTCACTGTGCACACTCAAAAGAGATCAAGTGAATCATGGTAGTATATATAAATTGACATAAAATATCATAAAATATAAAATTTAATTCCTAGCATGATAGTAGTAATGTAAACATGGATGATGCATACAATAAAAAAATGTTTTCTTTACAACTTTTGAATGTTTTTGTATTTTGAAGTTTTATATTGTTTTTGTATTTTGAAATATTTTAACTATGTAAAATCAATTAGGAGAGACAATGTATAACAAATTGAAAAGGAACTATGTACAATCAAGCAAAAGGAATCTATGTACAAGTAATAAAGTGAATAAATAATACTAATCGATGAGTCTCATAGGAGACTTCTTATCATATTGTCTTCTATTAAGAAGAAGGATCATGCATGATCATGAAGCATGATGGAAATGCTAAGAATGTGGCTCTAAAATTTGTATATGTTTTAAATGTTTTAAAATATTTGTAGTAGAAACCAACTATGGGGTCCCCTTGTAACTTTGAGAAGTGGATGCAACTATAGGGTTCTTAGGGACCCATCTAGTAGTAGGATAAGCTCTCTAAAAATGTGCTCTATGTGTAGATACATGAGATATAAATGACACTACCCTAGGTGTGAATATTGTATCTAAAATCTATCTATAAGCTTGAAGTTGTGTAGGTGTATGAACTCTTTGTGCTAGTGATGAAAGTCTTGATTGTGGTTGAATCTAGACTCGAGGAAGAACTATAATAGGTAGAGGATCTGAAGCTATATCGGAAAGGGTGCTAACCTAAGTGACAAATATATAACCATGGGTGTAATCAACCTACCTATATTTGTAAACTTGGGTGATAACATGTACCACATAATCTACTATAGGCATAGATCTAGTAGTAACTGAGAGATAAAATCTAGATGAACCAAGTTTGAAGAGAGGAGGGATAGATATAACCACTAGTGTTTACCTATGTCTAGTAGTGATAGGTAGATACTTAAAAGTATTTAAATAGTTAGATACATCTAAGTAGGAACCATGCATATCAATATGTTTATAAAGAACATTCCACATGATAGATAGCAAACAGGGGATAGAAAACATGAAATTGTGCTTTAATGCATAGAAAACTTTGACTTGAATCATGACATTTCTAATATGTTTTGCAAGATAGTCTTGAACATTTTTCCTCATGAGAGAGAGAGAAAGTATGTAATAGAGAGCATGAAATTGTGCATGAATACATATAGAACTTTGATATGTGATATGACATCTTTAATGTGTTTAGCATGATGAACCTGTAATTTTTTCCACATGAGAGATAAAGAGAAAGTGATAAAAAGCATTAATTTGTGCATGAATGTACAAGAAACTTTGGCATGTGTTATAATATTTCTAATGTGTTTATCATGATAAGCTTGAAAAAAATTCCACATGAAGAATAGAAAGTAAACGATAGAGAACATGAATTTTTGCATAAAGGCATATAAATTTTTGACATGCAACATAATATTTTGAATGCATTTAAGAAAATACATTTGTTAATTATTCCATATGAGCAAAAGAGAATATGCAAAAAAAAATTGAAGTCTTGTGTAATTTTTGCAATGAAGTTTGTAATATCACCCCATATGATGAAATATGAACATGAAATGCAAAAGATGAAGCCTCATAATAACATATGATAAACTTCATCATTCATATACATTATAGGGCCCACTATGGGTTCCTTGTTATTTTCAAGAAATGTAAGAAAAATTTGTACATAAGTGAGGATAATTTTTGTAATTTGATTATGGATGTAATGTGATAACTCAAGAAGCATGATAGAATCTAATACATGCAACTAGGGATTTTTTAAAAATATTTTTACAAAATAATATGAAATTTTCAATTTGAAATTGATTTTTTGAATTATATTTTCAACTTAAAATGTAGAAAATGGTTGGAAAATAACTAGGAACTAGTTAATGCAACTAGGGTTTGAAAATAATTTTTTTCATAATTATTATAATAATTTGAATTTTTTTTTATGAATTTGTACAATTTAGATTGAAAAATTTTGAAAAATCTAAAAATATTTCTAAAATTAGCAATATATTTTTCCTAATGGTTTGAAAGTGTTTGTATGCAAATAGGACCTAGTATGTGCAAACTAGGGTTTTGGGTGAATTTATTGAAAATATTTCAATTAATTTTTAGTTTTATGATTTTCAAATTCAAGAAAAATCAAGAAAATATTTCAAAAAATAAATAATAATTAGCCCTAGAGTTTCTAAGGTTTTTGTTTTATTGTTTTTATAATATTGGAGTTATATTCCTAAATGATAAAGGGGTTGAGAAATGTAAATTAGTAAATAATGTGCAATAATTAAACTAATTATTTGTGTAAATATATTGTATCTTTGCCTTTTCTAATTATAGCAGGAAGTGAGAGAAATTAGAACTTAGTTTATTCTAGTTGATCTAGACTGAGACAAGGTCTGATACTAGAGGACCAGGACTGAGAAATAGTCATAAATATGTCTCTAGACTTTGTTTATTGATTAGACATGAGTGCCAAAAATAGGACACCCTATATCTAGCATTTTATTCATATTATAGAATTTTTATCCTGAGGCTGAAAGCTTTCTGGGTTCTATTTAGAATGCTTGTGTTACCCTGCCATTAAAATTTTAAGGTCTAGGACCTTATGGAGCTCACTATATGATTATTTTAATATTCAAACCCTTAGGATCTCCTAGTTATTTAAATTTAATTCAAACTTGGGAAAGAGAGATAATGGGTTAGTGTGTAAAGGTATGTTGGATGCACTTCACACCCCATGTGTGGGAACATTGCCTACATACCAATACTCTGAAGAGGGATCAAGCTAATGTAGTTCTCCCATTGAAGTGCTTGGTGTAGGTTTTGTATGATCAATGCAACTAGAATGTGAAATTAGATGTTCTTCAACTAGATATGGACTAGTACAATGACTTGAGTAGGCTTGAAATAATGTTGGAAGGCTATGTGCAAATAATGAGGAAGAATGCTCGAGTGTACTTGCTTGTATTCTTGTGTCTCTCTTGTAAATGAGTGCCAACCCTTATAAATGGACTTTGAATGGCCTTTTATAGGGAAAATAATGGTCATGGTATAAATGAATTTATGTTAGGCTGATAGGGAAAAAGATAAAGATCTAGGAAAATCTGACCATTTGAGGTAAAGATGAGCTTAGACAACAATGCCAAAAATAGAACACCCTAAATTCTAGTGCTCTTATCCTATTTAGGCATTGTTTTCCTAAGGGGATGATACCTAAGGGGATGGATCAGGGCCTAAGAGGGTTGTCTGAGTCTCAAAAAACTAAGTTAGGGAAGCTACAGATGACTTAGAATCAGTGAAAGAAGTAGCCTATAAGGGTTGTGTGAGCCAACAGGAAGACCTATGGATTAGGTGTCTTAGCCATACTTTAAGTTTTACAATTTCACATTTTACATGAATACATAAGGCTACACATTATTATTTTTTATATGTAAAAAAATCAAAATTACTTTTAATTATAAATACCATATTTTCATGCTTATTTGAAAGAGATATTTAAAGATAATAAATAATGAAAGAAACATTGTATGATTTAGAAACATTGAATGACAGATGCATATAGGTTATTGAAAATCTCAAATTTAATCAAGATTGTATAAAGAGAGAATATGGAAATAGATTTCAAAACCATGAATTTAAAATTCTATATTTATTTATAAAAGAGAATTAGAATAACACCAATGATAATAAAGAGAACAAAGGAAAGTTTTATCCAAATTAGTTGGACCATTTGTGATTATAGAGAATATAAATACATGAACCTATCAATTACCTACATTGGAATAGAAAAATTGAGTAACCATATGAATATAATGGTTTTTAACTTACATGATACATGATTTAAATATTAAAATATTAAATAAATACCAAAAAAAAAAAATGATCAAAAAATTAAAAAAACATTCAAATGTTCAAAAAATCCAAAATCAGGACTTCAACATGACATAATGGCTAGTTTAAATTTTTACATACATTATTTATCCAATTTTTGGTATATATAATAATTTTTACACACATTAATTTCATGATATTTGATTTATAGTTAGTAAATAAAAGTTATGAATGGATATGCAAATGGTGGTTTTTACTCTACATAGTGGCCACACTTGGGGCATCTTGTTTTATTTTTTTTTAATTATAGGTTATATCTTTATATGACCTTCATACCATTTTTATACAACTATATTTTTAAAAATTAATTTATAGTTACTCGTTTATTACATAGTGAAATATTAAGTGCCATTTTATGTGATATGACATTAAGATATATGGATGGTGTAGACAATGCCTTGTTTATGCTTCATTGATGTTATTACTCTTTTATATGACAAATTACTTGATGAGTGACTATTTTACATTTGGAATTTTGAATTTATTTATATGACATATTTTAATTTACCTTTATTATAAATTTTTAATCTCCTCATACATATGTCCTTTTTCCTTTTTTTTAAACATCATATGCCCCTTGTATGTGGTCTTTGGCATATGTGTGCTAGCTAACACTTGTTTTTGTTGAGCTTATTGACATTGAAGGGTTCCATGGTCTATATTATACAATTTTAATATTTTTTATTTTTTATATATATTTATATTTAATTTTTAATTAATATACCTATCTATACATGACACTTACATGCCCTACACTCCATATGTTACATATATGCCTTGATTCAATAATACATTATTATGATCACATATTATCCACTTGCTAAACTTATATTACATGATTATATATTTACACATTATATGGTACATTTCATTAATTTTTTGAAATGAGTGACTTATAGGATATATTACTCATCTCAGAATGAGTAATTATAGTGGGATTATCATAAAAACATAAGCCTCTATGAGCGAAAAATCACATCATAATACATGATTCAAAGATTTTAGAGATTTAAATGGTTTAGATATGAAATTGTTTTAGATACATGATAGACATTAGTAAAAATACATGGGACTCAGCATAAAATTTCATGGGAATATACTTTCATATTTTCACATTCACAAACATTTAATATATATGCTATAAAATTCAGCATATAGATTCAAGGGGCATGATATTGGTTCATGCACACATACATAAAAACATAGTTATAGTTGAATTAAATTTTTTTGTAATTCCACTTCCCACTTATCAAAAATTGTATATATTATGGGTACATTAAAAATTTTATTCCCTTGTGATCATGATTTTCTGCTTTTATATGCATTGAACTTGATCAAATTGGAGCAAAAAATTAAATATGAATATATATGCCATATGTAGTGATTAACTCATATTTATCAAAGCTTTCTGGATCAGTTCTCTCATTTACCTATGTAATGATAATTTTAGTTGAATCTCTCTCTCTCTCTCTCTCTCTCCTCTCTCTCTCTCTCTCTCTCTCTCTCTCTCTCTCTCTCTCTCTCTCTCTCTCTCTCTCTCTCTCTCTCTCTCTCTCTCTCTCTCTCTCTCTCTCTCTCTCTCTCTCTCCTAGATATTTATTTTTTTCTAGTGAATTGTGTATTTTTCCCCACATTCATGAGATTTGAAGAACAATTTATTTCCCAACTTAGGATCCTACATAGTTACATAATTTTGGGGCATAATCACCCCAACCCTCAAATGATTAAATGAGAAATAATCATATCCAAAAAATGTGAAGAAAACATGGTTTTCCCCAACACACATGTGTATTGACTACACATCCATTGTAGGTTTTCATTGAGAAATGTTTTACATTAGATCCATCTCATAAAAAGGAAAATGTGTTGTACATACTCATTTATATTTTATACTTTTAACATATAAATTTAGTTTTAAGTATAAAATGGGGGAAATTGTATATACTAAAATTTAGTCTTTGATATTTGTTAGCAACCCAAGTTTTACCCTCTGAAGAAGACTATTCAATTCTAATTCAAACTTGGACTAACATGGGATTGTCCTAAATTTTATGGGCTACCTATAGTCTAGACCAAACCTCTAGCTTATGGGGATATCTCCCCTAGTATATAAACTTAAGATCTACTTCTAAGCCATATTTTTATTTAAATGAAAAGGGGGTAAGATGGAAACTTGGAAGGAGAACCTTTACTAGGGGTGGTGATGCACCAATGTTTGTTTATCCTCTCTTGATTAATCCTTAAACACACTTATGAACTAAATGGAAAACTAGCACCTACCAGACTTATGGACATGATCCTAGACATGAATATTTCATATGAAGGTTAGGTATAAAGTATGTAACTTAAAGGCAAAGAATGTAGGTCTATATAAGACACTACTAGTCAATTCACTCTTCAACACTAGCACTACCTATCAACACTTCATAAAACTTGTGTAAGATGATATTATGACATTAGGTGAAATAGAGAACATAAAAAATAATATAAACCTCATAATTTATGAAAATAAACAATCATAACACATACTAACACTCATATAAAAGTCTTCAACTATTCTTTCTCTATTGATTCAAGGTGTAAGGTACAATTTTGGCAGATCTTTGATACACCCAGTCAAGGGATGATAAACAAGAGACAAATGCCTTAATATATATATTTTTTCATGATATAGATAGAAAAATATAGGCATAGAAGAGGCTATTAAGAGGCCAAGGTTGCCATGTAATAGTTACAACAATCTCCATTACTCTCCCCATGCATTACTTGAGTGGATAGGTGCCTTAAATGGACTCTTTATAGCATTGATGTCTAAATTTAGTAAATTTTTAATATTAAATATTACATACACACCATTTTCATCTCATTCCCTCTCCTTCCATCAATTACCATCATTGAAAGTGACTTAATGGATCCCTTTTCCATGAGGATATAAGTGGTTACCCACACCTGTAAGTTGAATTTGATGAAGAAACCACCAAAATAATTCATTAAAATGATAAATATGGGGTTTTAATAACCTCAATTATAATTTCAATATGTCATAAGGTGGTTCATTAACTCCATGCTACCTTTATGTGGGTTTTAAGGAGGTTTGAGAGTGTATAGGACTCTTAATAATGGTTCATAAAGGTTATGGATTAAACCTCTAAACTAATTCCACTAAATACATTTATACAAACCAATTTACCTATAATAAAGTTCCTAGCCTCCCATGAAGAGTTTTTTATAGTTATGAGCATGTGAAAAAATCTCTTTTGAGTGATAAGGAAGTTTTTTAGATGGTCTTTATGTGTCTATAGGTCAAAATGGCCAACTATAGCAACTCTCTTATAATCCAAAGTAATCTAGACCTCCCAAAAAATCTGATGTTTACCCTTATATTAGCTTGGAGTCTCCTTCAATCTCATTTTCCCCTGTATTCCATCTTCAAGTGATATTGTCTCAATAGAGGTGTTAGACCAGTATGTCTAATCATAGGGTCCCTATGTTTTGGCCTTAACCTAGGGTTGGTATAATCTTATTCATTATATTTAACATGAATATAATATTTTAGGTTCCTTGGAGCAACATTTTTTGGCTTCATTTGGCATTTTCCTTCTTTTGCATATATGTAATCTTCTATCTAAAAACCTAGGTTTGTCTACTTGAATAACTAGTCATAGAGGCTCATATAGGTAACTATTATAAGATGATTATTGAAATTTAAGACCCATTATCTCTCCTTAATCTCATGATATATACAAATAATTTCAATTCCTTGATTACAATCTCAAATTAACCTTCTTAGGCTTGGTCCATACACCATGATCTCTACGTGTGCTAACCAATAGGTTATTATGATGCTTAGAAGACCTAAGAGGACCAAAAAGATTATTTCATGGCTTAATAAATTCATATGGGTGCATTTTGAAGTATAAAACACTATTCATAGTGGGGTGTTGAGGATGTCTAGGATATACTAATAGTGAACACACATTTTCAACTCATACCTTACTTACATGGAGGATTAGGGTTTGCATAATAAATTATCTATTACAAACATAATATAAAATTTCAAACTTAATATGCACAAGAATAGAAGCCAAAAACATAGGCACATATGTACCCAAAATTTAGGAATAATCCTCAATAGAGGACACTATCACCATTTCTAGGACACTAGAGACACATAACGCTACTATCCAAGTGTGGTTCCACTACCCAAGAGAGGATATAACATAGGGATCCTATTGAAAACACTCAAACCTATTTGTATAATATTTTCTAGCATTCAGATCTTCTTCGTTAGGTGTTTTTTAGATAAGTATTTATTTACACATGTTTATTAATATTTTTAGAAAGTTAAAGAAATTTAAAATATATAATAAACTAGTGGTTATTTATTGCATATTATTTCATTTATTTAGACTACTTAGCCCTGTAATCAAACATATTATTTACATAATAAAACCCTAAAAGGTTAAAACACTAGGGAAGAAGTAGAAGGAAATACATTATCCTACACCACACCCATTGGCTCCATATGTCATCTCATAGCCTCCCTTTTCCATCATCCCAAGTTCTCAAGGATTTGGATTTAATAAACTAATTTACTTATTTCTACTAAATACCCCCTCTCTTGAGTCATAGCTCATGTGATTAACATGATACATGATAGTGGAAGGCACAGTTATTTCCTTGGCCCTCCTTATTCATCTTACCTCCCTTCATCCCCATGTCACCACCACCTCCACTACTTTCTTCATTTTTCCATTCTAATTCCTCTATGCCCCCTCCACATTATCCTCTAATTATCACCACCATTTTTATCAACCAAGTAATACTTCTTCCAACCCTAGGTATGGTTGAAGTATCTCAGGAACCTGAGATGATTTTGTTTGGGGACGTAAATATTTAGTGTGACTTTAACTATACCATGAGAAATATGCACAAAATCCTCACTCAATTATTCATATAAGAGGGTAACCCTATGGTTTGGTAAACCCAAAAATATATATTCTCTCATACCAAGGTGAGGACTCCCATAGGAGAAGAAAAGCTAGCCAATGACCGAATCTCAGTTCTCTAAGCCACCAATGACATGTCTAAGAAATTGATGAAGGGAATGCAAGATCATGTCTAGGTCCTTGAAGTGAAATTGAAAATTTCCTTCTTGATGGGCATAATTTGGAAAGAAAAGGATGCTCTCTTAAAACTCTTTTCATTATTGGTAAAAGTGGAAGAGACTCAAATTAGTTATGGGATGCATATTCAGAGGACCTAAGCCTATTTAGATAAGATAACTCTAGTAGAGAGAAAAAAGTAATAAGATATCATTAATAATAAATAAGGGATTTTTTTTGGATTTGAAGCTTATTCCCATGTCAAACCTTAGCTTGTACCAAACATACATTGAGAGCAAAAGGTTAATATTTGAGGAATGGCTAGCCATAGTGTTAACTGTGGTGAATTCCATATAAGGATGACATAATAATATATTATCATACTTTAAGGATGTTAATATCTTAGTTTTATTTCACCTAAATGTCACTCTACATAATTAGGGTGAATTTGGAGTCCACCTAGGTCACTTCAACTAGGTTATGCAAAAGAATATGTCCAACAAACAAGGATGTAGCCTAGTTTGTGATCAAAATCTCAACCCAATCCCCTACAAGCATTGTCTAAGTGTTATGAGTTGAAATGTCTATATCATCCACACTATAATTCTACCAAATATTAGTGGCCTAGTTAGCTGTCATATTCTAAGAGCCTCTAATGAACCTATCCAAGATCGATTGAGAATTCAACCTTGTGGTAGTAATGTTGATAGCTAGGGAAGCAGATTCCAAGAAGATCAAATAAAAATCATCCGAAACTCTACCATGCATCAAATAGGTGGGATAAAGTATGTAAATAATTTAATTAATGAGTTCTACCTTACCTCATATCCACTTCATATCCTTGGGTTACTCTATAAAATTATTAGCTCAAGTTGTAAAAATTTCAAGGTGAGTAGTGGTAGCCTTGTGGGAATCCTTATCATAACCATGTGGGAGACCAATGAATTGTTTTAAATGGTCATTTTAAATTCATCACTTGCATAATAATATTATAATACAATGATTAGGATAAAACCATGCATAAATACACCCTAGTTTTACTTATAAGGTTGGTGGTGGTGGTGGTTGTAATGTTAATCTTGTAATTTTAATATTGATCTTATTATTAACTCTAAATTGCATTAAAAAATGTATATGGTGATCCTTTATATGAAATTTAATATAATACTTGTGTTATTGAAACACCTCTTGTATTCTTGTTATAGAAATAAATGGTACTGCTACTCTTTTTCTTGATTTGTGCCCATCTTTTTCTGTGGTGAATAGTTTATGGAATGAGAAAATTATTAGGATTAACTTTACTATGATGTTTTTATCTAGAAATATGCACTTGTTCAAGCACCGAATTATAGATATATTGATACATACACCATCACATGATAAAATTGATGGGAATCGGTCTTAAAGTAGGTGCTTTGGGTGAGCACATGAGATCATTTCTGAGATGTACTATTGGATTAGTGTGGGTTCATGTCGGGCCCTAAAATTTGTATTGATTTAGAATATTAGTTATAATTTTTTTTATGGATGTTCAAATTATTTTTATCTTATTTATAATGGGTATGTGTCTATTCTACACAAGATTGGAATACTATCAACTGCAGAGTGGAAGTATTCCATTGAAGAATCCCCCCAAGCTTCTATTCTAAATATTGGTTAGAAAGTGGGTGTTCATATTATTATTATCTTATTTAAAATGGGAATCTTCCCATTCTACATAAGGAGTCTCAAATATCACTTTAAATTATCTATATGTTCTACAATCCTTCTCACATAATTAGATAATTTATAAAGGTCATTCTCAAGGTTTTGATGTAGGTCATGTCTAATTATAAGAACATTTAAGGCATGTGTTATATAATATTGGTTAGAAAGTGGATGTTCATATTATTTTTATCTTCTTCAAAATGGGCATGTGCCCATTCCAAACAATATTATAATACTATCAACTTCAATATTTTTGTGGTGTGTATAATGGGATCAATTGATAAAATTCTTATTATTATCCCATGTAAAATCAGGCACAATCCTATTCTTAATAAGATGTAAAATATCATACTTGTTTAATTAAAATTCATTCTAAATACCAAATAAAATAGCATAAACTTAATATCAACAAACATGATATAATATAAATTTAGAATATACTTAATTTAGAATGGGCATGTGCCTATTACACACAAGTCTAAGATTATTATCAATAATTAGCCAATAATAATAGATGCTTATGTTCTACCAATCTTATGTCAATACTTTACAAGTTTAAGTAATAATAATTCATTCAAAAAAAATAATGATCTAGTGAGTAATGTATCTAATTAATATGTTTTTATATGGTTTAAAAACATGTTAGATTTCATATCATCATGATATTTTAAACTTAAAAATTATGAATATATTTTTAAAACAAGGGATTATAATGGTTATTATGGGTAGTGTATCCTACAGATAAATTACAATTATTGAAGGTACATTAAACTGGGAGAAAAGAGATGATGAGTGGCATGTAAAAATATACTCTCCATCTAACTATCACAATGACCTCTGGTTGTTTCATTCTATATTAGGGAAACATCAAGCAGTTGGGATAGTGTTAAATATGAAATGCATTTCAAATAAAGTAAAAAGGGTTCATGTGGAACACATAAAAAAAAATGACCACATATGCTAAATTGTTCAAATGGAGCTAGAGTTTCCAATATAATGTGTGTATATGTGTGTGTGTGTGTGTGTGTGTGTGTGTGTGTGTGTGTGTGTGTGTGTGTGTGTGTGTGTGTGTGTGTGTGTGTGTGTGTGTGTGTGTGTGTGTGTGTGTGTGTGTGTGTGTGTGTGTGTGTGTGTGTGTGTGTGTGTGTGTGTGTGTGTGTGTGTGTGTGTGTGTGTGTGTGTGTGTGTGTGTAGAGACACAAACACACACACACAATCTTTATTATGTTTTTTTGAATGAACCATTACACTTCATATATTTATTATGACTGGAAAATTGAACTATTTACTGATGGAGGCACCACTAGAGTGAAAACTAGTGAAAATATTTGTAATGGAATTAAACTAGCATTTAGAATACTTTATCAATATGCATTCACTTCATCCATAATCCACCACTTGAATATGGACAAATAATTGGGGAATAAAAATTTCCATTCAAAAATGTTTACATATATGAGGTGGTAAATATTAGCAAAGCTGAAAAAAGAAACTTTAGTATAATAATTACAAGAGCTAAGTTCATCTAAAAGGGATAAAAATGTATTGAAGAAAGATAAAAATGAATTTAATAAAAGTGAATCTTCAACATCTCAAGATAATCAAATTTTCTTATTCAAAGAAAAAAATTTCAAGATTGGATTTGAATGCTACCACCAAGCTCCTCTTCAATACTAGTACTAATCCCTTGATTCAGTCAGAGTTATTAGACTAGTTAACTCAATATTGTGTAATCTTATGCCTCTTTAGAGGGAGATAATATTACTTCCATTTGAAAAAATTATGTTTTTATCTTGGACATTGAGATCAAGCATGAATTACATGATCTATAAAATAACTTATACATCATCGATGGATAACATACCATTGTAGCTATGAAAATTATTCTAGAAAACCATGATTTTGCATAGTTTCATGATGAATTAAAACAAAGGTCAACTAATATTATTTTTTCCAAAGATAAAATAGAGCAGTTAATTAGTATTTACAAACAACAAAATATGGCCAACAAAACATGGGTTCCAACACACTTTACTGACTACTTTAAAAAATGCAGGGCATTGTAGATCATGGAAAAAAGACCACAATGCTCTAGTTTAGGCAAAAAAAAGATAACTAACTAGAAGATACTTTAAATATTAAATTTAGTTATTAATCTAAATGATAATAAAATTAAAAAATAATTTTACAAAAATATTCATTTAACTACTTTAGGTGTATGATTAGTATTGTAATTTTCTTTTATGTTTACATATAGGAATAGGAATAAGAGATGAAGAATGTTTTTGATAAATAAAAGGTGGAAAAACTTAGTGATAAGTTAACATTTCTTATTATTCCTAACAACACATGGGAAAAATGGGTTTTGGTTTTTTATCTTTACATAATGGTGGGATGTATTACATCCCTAAGAAAGATAGTGACTCGAATTTCAAGCCAAATTCATTGGATAAATTTATAGAAGGTTTATTTATAGGCACATGGGGTATGTTTATGGAAGAATTAGATGTAATCATATAAAAATTTATGAGTGGACATGTTTGGATGAATGTGATTGTTGACCCTAGTGTGAAAGTAAAAATTTGAATTACCTATTTTAAAAGAGTGAATAAGACCAGAGTTTTAAGGTCAAAAAGTATAAACTATTTAAATTCATGGATTCCTAAACAAGTAGTTATTTTGGGGTGTGATGCATCAAATGTGAAATAATTTTTTTGCATCCATGAAACTCACTTTATTTAAATTTATGAGTAATTCAAAAATGAAAAGATAAAAAGAAAAAAAATCAAATAGGGAAAGGGATCTAGACAACAACAAAAGATAATATGATAATATCAAAGGATTCTATTAACCTCCTAGAACTGTATGAATCATCAATTAAAAAAAAATATTCCAAGGGAGGAAGATACTTACGAGTTCACATGTCAGTGTGATTTTCCTTTCATACTAGGCAGAACATTAGGAGTAATAGAACACCATCTTTATCTTAGTCTAGAGATGGTTATTGAAATTTTTTATAACATTGTAACCAATGTAACACAAAGTGATATTATATATCTAATCTCTTGCATTGGGTCTAATGAAATGACTTGAGTGTGCATCTTTATTATTCCAGTGCTCAAAGCCTACTTTTTTCATAATTATGTATGCATATTTATGGAAAAGGATAAAGTAAAGAATGAATTAATTTTCTAAGGATGATATAGATTTTTGAACGAATAAGGTGTTTTAGGGACTATTAGTGGTTTTTAAAAACTTTGGTGTGCATGATTCAAAAGATAGGGTCGATGAATAAGTCAGAATAGAACCTGAGTGGTCACATATTGAGCCCTTGGACATTGTAAGTCTGATCAATATTAGGATTATCTTATTATATCATCCTTTAAAGCATGAGATATCTATCCATTTTTGGGAGCATATGTTATCAATATGTAGCACTGACTCATCCACTATTATACTACTTTATGGAGGCACAGATGCATTAAAATTTATCATGAGTTTAAATATGACCTCAATAATATACATAATGGAAAATCTAAACTAGGATATGATTCTTAAATAAATAAATATCATATGACACTTCCAAGTACGTAAATGGTTTGATAATAATTTATATCATAAAATTTATGTAATTAGACACTAAATTATTTGAATTCTAAACTTTTCTATTTCATGTTGGTAGAAATTATAAATCCATTGTAAATAATGATGAATGTAGATGGTTAATTAAAGGAAGACTCATCTTTAACTCATGGAGATAAAAGTAAACAAATAGAAATCATAGCTAACTGACAAGATGAACTTCAACATAACATGTGTTTGGATGTGGTAAACAAATAAACTATATCAGAGCATACACCAATAATTATCACATTTGGATCATAGATAGATATTAATAATTACTTAAATTAATAATCAATTATTGAAAAAAACATGAATAAGTCATAATACAGTTGGTCTGATTATGTTTATCAAACATGAAATAAATATATTTTAAATTATTTTATAGATCTGACTGGAGATGATGTAAAATATATGTAAATTTATAAGAATGTAGGTAAAACATTAAATGGAATATTACTATAATAACATTAAAAAAATTGGTGTGCATGATTCAAAATCGGAGGAGGAAAAACTGGAGGAGGAAGACGGAACTGAGAGCTGGGACACCAACTCTTGTAATGATGAAGAAGGTTCTAAGGAAATTGAAAAAGAAAAAGTTAATACAGAGGAGGATTTTGCTATTAGAATAGAGGAGATGGAGGAAAACCAGAAAGTGTCAGAGGATGATTTTGTTCAGGAAATAGATTTGAGAGGAGGAAAAACCAGAGGAGGAAGACGGAACTGAGAGCTGGGACACCAACTCTTGTAGTGATGAAGAAGGTTCTGAGGAAATTGAAAAAGAAAAAGTTAATACAGAGGAGGATTCTGCTATTAGAATAGAGGAGACAGAGGAAAACTAGAAAGTGTCAGAGGATGATTTTGTTCAGGAAGATCCTGGTGAGGACCCAACTTCTAAGAATGAAAAGGAAATTTCTGTCTAGGATGATATTCATAATATGGAGAAGGAAATTCAA
Organism: Torreya grandis; assembly: GCA_037957365.1. Lineage (NCBI taxonomy): Eukaryota > Viridiplantae > Streptophyta > Pinopsida > Cupressales > Taxaceae > Torreya > Torreya grandis. The sequence continues at coordinate 3,366,803 of JARHVA010001012.1, forward strand.
ACTGGAATCAATGAGTGGGAACAAAAGAGTCAAGAAGACTTCTTTGAAGAAGTAAGGAATAGCCCCAATAAAGAGTTAGAGGATTGGAGAGGGAAGAATCAGAATGAAGAAATTCAGACTCCTATGACCTCGGTTAACTGTAAAGCTGAGTCTTCTTCCCAATTTGATTCCTGGTTGTGTAGGGAGATCATTGATCTCAAGAGAAAAGTAGAAACATTGGAAGATTCTCTGAAAGCTACTAGGAACAAAGTAAACAACATGGAAAATCAGTTAAGTGAGATCCCTGTCAAGCTCAAAGCTTATGAAAACAACCTCCGGGAACTAATAAAGGATAACAGAAAGAAAATGGAGGAAGTAACATCCAACATCTGTGTAGTTGCTATCAATATAGGTAAATGAGCCAATGAGGAGACCAAAGCACTAGAGGGTCCCAACAAAAGGACAAGGCAAAGTTCCAGAAAGAAAGATACACAAAAAGGAGCTTTCCTGGAGGCTACCACCCAGGAAACTGCTTTGAAAGGAAAAGAAGCCATGAACTTGATACTGAAACTGGATGAATAATCTGGTCCTTCTTGTTGGTTTAGAAACTGGTATTGATCTTTGTCCTCCTTTTGTTATCTTTTGTTTGTTGTGCTACCAGATTTCTATTTTTGGGTTTTGACCAAATGTGTCTCTAATGGTTTCAGGTCCATTTAAAA